>CM065053.1:213573569-213818569 GCA_032883995.1 Coronaproctus castanopsis | reverse complement strand
TAACAGGAGAGGAAATCCAGATAAGAATCGATATGGTAAGAGGAGCGTTTAATAATTCAGAAAGAATACTTCGCGACAGAGGGATGAAGATTTAACTACGGCTAAAATTAATTTTAATTTTACCCGCGGTCTGTTGTACGTTACGCCATGGAAACGTGTATATTTTCAAAAAACACGGAGCAAAAGCTACAAACGTTTGAAATGTGGACGTATAAGGAATAAAATGGACGGATAAGATAACACACGCGAAAGTGCTGCGTCATACTGGATTAACCAGACCGAGTTTATCGTCATCCTTGAAGAATAATAAAGAAACGTACACATAAAGCGAAGAATACAGTTCGATCCCATCTTTAGATTGACCGTCTACGGCAAGGTAAAGCACCACCGGCGAGAAAACGGCATATCGGACGGTTTATATATAAGATAAGAGCTTTCGTAGATAGATTCATTAAATTCTAAATTTGCAATTTTATATCGTTAATAATATGTATAAAAATTTTATTATAATACTTATACTCGACGTAGAGTTATGGACAAGCTAACTGAATAATAATAATAATGATTTAATTAATCTTTTACGCAATTTTTTTTTGTTTATTTTTTTAAGATTATAGTAATTCTTAATAATTTATAAGCGCAATAAGTAGATGCTGGGAGTACGTCATTAACACCCTAGTATCCGCTTCCTATCTTTACAGACTGCCGTTTCTATTACACACAATTCTTTGATATATAAAGGGCATTATTTAATGTCGGCATCATTTATTTATAATTATTATAATTTCTTTATTTTTTTAATTTAGTTTTTAATAGATACTTGCACTTTTTTGTAACACAATTCAATAAATATACTCGCTTCGCAAAGGTTATTCTGGATTGGGGTCCACTAAGAAAAAAGTAATAGTAGTAGTTATTAAGGGTTTAGTGACGTTAGATCTACAATCACTCTAATTCGTATGCTATTTCCAAAGATAATGTAAATAATTTAATAACTTATATCAATGTTGTAACGAATAGATAGTTTAAAATTTTCAATAGATAAGACGTTTGATGCTAAGTCAACCATAATGTCAAAAAAAAAAAGAGAAAAAAAATTGAACTTCTTAAGTTGCGTGTGATATTTTTATTTGTAATTATTTTGATGTGTAACTATATATATATATATATATATATATATATATATATATATATATATATATATATATATATAGGGGGAGTTAACCCGTAAAGCGAGCGAACCAAAGGCTTCAGACCTATTCTCACAGTGTAGTCGGGTTCCTCATTCTTTCCCGCATGTTGCACTCATATACGTGTGTGTGTGTGTGTATATATACATACGTAGAAACACGTACAGAAATTATGAAATAATATTTTTTGCGAACAAAGATGTATGTGTGACGCGGATTTGAGAACGAAAACATTTGAGTCATCGCCATGTCTAATCATAGCGGCTTGTAAAATTTTGTATACGAAATCGTGAGTTTATTAAATTAATGTCTTTTTCGGAAAACGTCTTTAAGTTTAACTTGTTCCCGGCGCTCCGAGAAATACAGTTTTTTTTTAAATTTATGTTTTTTAGTGCCGCGTGTAACTGTGCCGAGACCATTGCAGCACTGATGACTGAGCTGTTAGATATAGTAACTCGGGTTTCAGGAAGAAAGGAGTTGTGTAATTAAGGAAATAATTGAACGAATATTGGAGAGGAAACCAGATAGAGTATACGGACATGGGGTCTATAAGGACGGACTGCAGTGTAGTAACATACGAGAAATGCTTCGTGTATGTTACGTATAATGCGGTACGTTTGATTGTTTACAAAAGTTCTATTTTTTAGTTGCTAGGGCTATTTCACATCTTAGCAACTTCCGTATTATAAATTTAAGTTTACACACGCAAACATCTATATTATTTTTCTCTAATTTTTTCTCTCTTTTTAGTTTGAACGCGTTTTCATACGTATATATATATATATATATATATATATATATATATATATATATATATATATATCAGTGACTGCTGGTGATTAAAAAATCTAGCCGTTGCAATTATACCCCACTCCCAAACATATACACAAACAACAATTTTTTACAAATACAAGAACTAATTAAAACCGTTATTAGAAAAACTAAAAATTACGAAGTTAGATAATTAAACCGTAATATATTAAAATTTTTATTTTTCCCGCGTGAATAAGTGCGAAATTTATACAATTAGAGAAGTATAAAAAATTTCAAAATACTAAAACGAAACAATTCGATAAACTCTACACGTGTAATAAGTATTCTTACTTTTTCTCGCAATTTACACAAAAAAACAATCCTCTGATTATTGATAATGATAAATTACCAATAATTAATGATAAATTACCAATAATAAAGCTTCAGTGAGATTAAAATTCTACGTATATTAACATAGGTCAGTAATAATATGAGCAACATAAACTGGAGAGAGAGGCAATGAAACAATTCACACGCGGAAATGTACACAGTGTAAAAGAAAGAAACGCCGATAGAAATTCGAAGAAGAAAAACTGATCTCGGAAAGAGATGAAATTTGTAGACTCGTTCGTTAGCCGGTAGTATGCGCACGCAACCGCACTTACGTGTTATCGCACAATGAGAAAAACCTACGATGCCGCGACAAGTGTGTGTACTTCAAGGATTCTAGTTGTAAAACGATGATTGCAACCAGCAGTGGCCAATATAGGCCAATGTAAACTTTTAGTAGCCTTAGGGCTTCATATAACGCTGTATACGGCTTCTGATACCTTCTTTAGGTTGCATCGAGCGTGCAACCACCAACCATTGTAAATAGGCATTTCAAAGCAATTTTTAACAGATTTTTAACTTTTTATAATATATTCTACGAAATATATATAATTAAAGTTTTCTTATTTCGTTTAATTTCTATAAAATAATTAGTACTTTTAACTATTTTATTACATCGTCAATTTTTACGCTATTCCTCTAAAACTGCATTATCCGTGTGTATAATTTACCAGCTCTATTGGCATACCTCTAGAAATATACGAGATGATCGTTATTTCCGTTATGGCAAGAAAAGAATGCCACTTCACATCAACATCAAACGAGGATCTATGAAAAAAATAACACCTTGGAAGGCCCGCATACGACACCGGACAGATGACGTAGTTATCACCAGACTCCGATTGGACCATACTAAGCTAATACACCTATATCTTCTTAATAGACTAGAAGTTCCGTTATATACAGCCTGTTCAACATTTACTAACAGAATGTCCTCAATACAGCCTACGGACATCATACTACGGTTTTTCATCTTCCTCGCAGCTACTCCTTGTCGACAACATTTCTATGCTGTCCATACTCATCTTGTTCCTGCGAGATAATGGACTTATTTACCTCTGTGCCTCAAGCCATTAATTGCGCTGTATAGGGCGCATTAATTTAAATAATCAAATCAAATCAACTCAAATCAAATTTATTGTTGTATATATAGTATTACAATAATTAAATTCACTATTTCTGTAATTACAACTGCCTGTAAATAATGCGCGAACAACAGGCTAATAAAAATATACATATACATAAATATACACACATATACACATGCATACATATATATACACATACGCATACACAAATACATAACACATATACACATGTTGTACATATAAAACGGTTGGAGAGATCGGAAAGATATAATTGCAGTTATGAATTCGAAAGAACTTTAATTAATTTATATCCAAGTACCCGTCGAGACACGATCAACACCCGCACAGTAAGTAATACAACATTTCGTACTTATATGTATAAAAACTATAATAATTACATTTTACTATGAATAAGCACATATACAAATTAAAACCTTAATTTATTGCCTTAGACACATATATATATATAAAGTATCTAAAACTGTTTCACATAATAAACCAAATAAATCCTTCTACTAAAATAAACGTATTACATACACCGCAGTTATAATCCTATGTACAGTGAGCGTTCAATTACAAAAAAAAAGAAAGAAAAAAAAAATATTGCGATTCCTACTACCAAAATTTTAGTGTAACGTTTTCCTAGATAAGTTTTAGATGCTAGACAGAAGAAAATCTTTCAAAAGCTTCCTTCGCCTTCGTTCGTAATTAATAAGATCCGTTCTTAATTGTTTAGGCATAGATAGGCCACAGCGCCGGCATAAATCGCTTGCATGCGAATCCGTGTTTTATTAAAACGTGGGACAGTCGCAATACTCTCACCTCTTGATCTAGTGTTTCCTTCGTTATTCGATATATTAAATTTATCTGAATTTTTTACGACAAAATTTAACAACTGCAACTTATATAATTCATGTACAGTAAAATATTTTATTCTGTTGTCTGTAGTTTCACTAAGATTTACTTGCTACTGATTTCTGTAATCTCTGGATAGGTTCAATATTTCGCCATACCACCCCAATGTAATATGCCATAGGTCAGAACTGGTTGGTACAATGCTAAATACAGACGTCGCAAATGTTCAAAAGAGAAATATTGTCTTAAGTAATAGAACAAATAATTTAGTTTCCTCAATTTTTTTGATACATACAACGAATGTTTATTCCAAAATAGTCTAGAGTCTATCTGAATCCCGAGATATTTAACTTCATTCACCCTATCTATCTTAATATCATGTTTTAAAGTTATCTGTATATTTTCCAAAATACTGAAATCTTGATTTGTGTAAATCATAAATTTTGTTTTGTTCTCATTCGGAGTAAGTCTATCCCTAATCAAACATTCGTGGATTCGAGTAACGTCGTCTTGAACTAATCTCTGTAGCAAGTCCGAGTAACGAGAATCAACTGCAAACACTATGTCATCTGCATAACTGAACAACCTACCATTTACCTTTAAATTGCACAAATCGTTTATATATATTAAGAAAAGATAAGGTCCAAGTATACTGCACACCTGAATACTGTGTTATGTAATCCCCGTACACATTGTTTATTTTAACAGCGTAACTTCTATTTACGAGATAACTCTTAAGCCATTCATATATGTTTCCTCGGAATCCATAATTATATAATTTTCGCAATAAAATTGAGTGGTCAATTGTATCAAATGCCTTGCACAAATCAAAATAAACTGAAATAACTGATCTACCTTCTTCAAGGTATGTAGCAATGTGGGATACATGTTCAAATAAAGCATTATCAGTACTTTTACCCGAAATAAACCCGTACTGATTAATGCTGATAATATTGAACTTGTTGATGTAATTTAAGATAACTTCCTTGAAGCACTTTTCAAAAATTTTTGAGAACGTCGAGAGTATGCAGATAGGCCTGTAATTAGAAACTTTAGTTTTAAAACAGCCAAATTTAAGTATATCTGGAAACTTACCAACATTAACGGATTCGTTAAATAGATATGTCAAAGGTGTCAAGAAGAAATTAATATCGTCTTTTATTATCGTTATTGAGATCTTATCATGACCAAAGGACAATTTATTAGGTAAAGAGAGTATAGCTTTTCTGACGTCGTCAGTTGTAAAGTCCAGTAAAGCGAATGAACTAGTAATCGAAGATGAAGACACACTAATAATAATAATGATAATAATAATAATAATAATAACACAGTATAAAAAAATATACTTATATTCGACAAATAGGTGTTGATTTTCTAACAACATAATCTTATAATTATTACTTATTTAGGATCATTTGTAAGATTGTGTAATGTCTTCTAAAGAGTATAAACAAATAAATAATAATAATAATAATAATTACTATTACTATTATTATATTTTCGTATAAAACATACCGAAGTTTGTACGCGCACTTCATTGTACATACGTAAACAAAGTGTTACGGATAGAAAATTGAGTAAAACAGCAAGAATAAATACCCTGTAGAACACGGATTAGGATTAGGAACGAATGAAATTTCATTTTTACCGTAGAAAGAGATAGAGAAGAATCATTAATGTCTTGTACAAAATTCGTGTAATAACCGGACTAATTATTATCGACTGTACAAAGTAGGTAACACAGCAACGCGTATGTGTGTGTGTGTGTGTGAACATCGAAAAGTGATATTTTAACGGACTGCCGTTCTCAATTTTCGACGTTAGGATCGCGTTGATTGCCAATTTCTAGGGTGTTCGGGAAGTATAGAACGAATTTGATGGGTTCATTTATCTCATTTGCCGGTCTAGCGAATTCAGAGGCGGTTAACGGGATACCTAACTCCCCTCTGATGATAACTATATATACATATATATATATATATATGTATGTATGTATAACGTTAAAAATTAGCCAAAGGTAAAGCAACGGTGAAAATCACTTCCAAACTGCCAACAACACGACATCATAACAAAGCATTAAAATCAAGTTCGGTTGAGTAGCAATTGATTAACAGCTGCCGAGTAGAATTGTTCACGTTTCACCTACATCACCTAGAAATAACCATGGCCAGGAGCGGACAGGCGGTACCTTTATTAACCAATAAATGTTAGAATGGGCGGAGCTAATGACGAACGAACCGTAAAGCCAAAAAAAAAATACTACAATTGACGCGGGTGAAAAAAATCGAGGGGAAAGAGGGGAGCAGTCGTCGAATTGGAAACGTTTTATAAAGTAAGAGTGTGGCATTTGCATTTGGTTGGTGACGAGTGATGACCCTTCAGGAATAGCCGATTCAGTTTCGCTACGTCTTACGAACGAGATTCCGAAATATTTTCTCGGCGAATACGGTCGTAACGAAATAATTGTTCGTACATAATTTTTACAGTGGGCTTTTTCAAAATAATCAATTTAATAATAATTATCACAATAATCGGAAATAATATTTTTTTTTCTTAGATTTTTATTATACGGGGTAATCTTTATCGTGTATATATATATTTTACAATATATATTATATATATATATATATATATATTATATATATATATATATATATATATATATATATATATATATATATGTAAAAGATTCGTTTTTTTTTTAAATCCCTCGCAATCTCAATTATTATTATTTTTTTTAATACCGCGATAATATACCGTTGTGACGGCTTCCTGCTCGGATCTACAAAGCGAGTCTACGGACTCCGAAGATTCCATCCGATCGACGTCCAATCTCAGCGGCGGAGTAGCAGCTTTCTACGGAACAGCAGCTAATAACATGTTAACTCCGATGTTGCATAATTTTTTCGACGTATCGGCGGCCGCTAACAGTCCGCCGTTAGCGGCTTTACATACGATGGCGGAAATGAGGCAAAATATGATGAATAACGATATTAATAGTCACAATAATAATAATAATAATAATATTAACAACCATAATAACCATAATAACAATAATAATAATAATAATAATAGTATAAGTAATAATAATAATAACGGTACCGGCAATCCGCACGGTATAGATCATATCCTTTCAAGACCGTCCGGCGGTAGTTTTCATAGAACTTTAAATAGCGTCACGGCAGCCGGTATGGCAGCCGCCGTTGGTATGGCGGCTTCCTCGTATTTTCATCATCATCATCATCACAACGGCGGAAAACATCCGGCGCATACTTTGGCCGATTTTACTACGAGGTCGCCGATATATTGGCCCGGTCTGCAAGGACTAGTCAGTAATCCGATCGCTTGGAGAGATAGATTAGCTAACAGTAAGTGTACCCCATTCGATATTTAATTTTTTCCGATAACGTTTTAAAATTAATTATGTTTGATGCTAAAGACAAGTTTTAAAAACAAAAAATTTACATATATAATAATTTTTTTTTCGAATTAGTGAATTATCGAACACAATTATGATAATAATTATTAAACATCGATATAATTGGGGCGTTATTCAATTTTATATATATATATATATACACACACACACACACATATATATATATATATATATATATATATATATAATATTAATTTATTGTGATTAGTATTATTATTTTTTTTTTAAAAGATATCATTGTTAGCCATATTCTGACCGAAAACTATGCAATGTCAAGATTGTCAGTGTTAAAGTGTAGTAGGTCTACTTACCAGAGCTGTGGAACGCTATCATTGACCATTTATCATAGTTCTTTTAGACTTGCCGCATCTATGTACAGTTTCTGAATGCTTTTAACCAGTATGTATATTTTTACTTTACATATTCGTTAGCAGAAGACAAACCTTTTAGAGTAGTTCTAAAAAATTTACATTCTTCTACTGCCGTAACTGACATAGCGGAAGAACTACAGTCAAAAGGCTTTGATTCGGATTACTAATATCCTGCGAAGGACGACAAAACAACCGCTTCCTATGTTCTTCATAGATTTAAAACCCTCGCCAAAAAATTACGAAATATTTCAGATCACTCGTTTCTTAAACACAATTGTCACTGTTGAAGAACCGAACAAAGACTCTAGACAATGCAAACGGTGTCAATTGTATGGTCACACAGCAAACTACTATAACTTATCGATTCGATGTGTCAAATATGCCGGAAAACACGATACAAAAATGTGCATTAAAAACCTAATTGAGCCAGCAAAATGTGCCTTATGTGATGAAGACCACTCAGCAAGTTACAGAGGTTGTTCTGTTTATAAGCAGCGGGCACAATTCTATAATAAAATACGTACATCCTTCGACCGGACGCGAGTAAGTAATTATAATTACGCGAATGAAAGCTATCCAAATTCTGGAACAAACGTAAACCATCATCGGTACTCTGATGTAGTAAAAACGAACAGTATAAATTATCGAGAAAGTTTATCTCATATCGAAACTAACCATATATTACAGTAATTATAACAAGAGTAATATAATATATGTATAACATCAACAATACCAATAATGTTAATAACGAGGGCACAATGAACGATATTTCAGTGTTACTAAATACATTTTTAAATGAATTCAAATCTGTCATTAATCCATTAATATCACTGTTAACAAAAGTTATTGAAAAAATTCTGCCATGATGTTACAAAACATTACAACTGTCAAACTGTCACCCAACATTCAGTCGTGATAATGTTATGGAACGCGAACGGGATTTCGCAAAAAAGAAACGAACTAGAAATGTTTCTTCATCAAAACGCTAGAGACATATATCACAGAAACATATCTTATACATGAGAATAGTTTTAAACTGCACGGATACAAGGTATATTCAGCATATCATCCTGATGGTACAGCTCATGGAGGAGCTATGGTGGTGGTCAAAAGCTCGTTTAAACAGTATAAAAACTTTTCACACAATACATACGCGTATCAGATAGTAGCTGTAAATATTGAAATATTTACAAAAGATCTCGCGGTGGCCGCGATTTACTGTCATGGACAAAATACCTGAAGTCGAGTACGATACAGTATTCAGAAAATTAGAGAATAAATTCATTTGCGGTGGTGACTATAACGCCAAATGCAACGCATGGGGTTCAAACGAACAATTTTACTTCATAGAACGATACGCGGTAATTCACTAGGTATATTGTCTCCGATGACACCAACATACTGGGCCCACACACGTTAACAGGCTTCCAGATGTTCTAGATTTTTTTATTATACACGGATTACAAAATTACAACAGAGAATGTAAAACCATCGCTGATCTATCATCCGACCATTATACTCGCGGTATTAGATGTGAAACCTAAGAGCGTATCCAACCGACAAAAGCTAGCTAATAAAACGACCGATTGCAAATTTTTTTCAGAAATAATGGAAAATAATACAAATTTAAAAATTAAACTTAAAAGTAGTAGTAATATCGATACGGCTATTCAAGATTACACCAACCTTATTGAACACATTCCACTAATCACAGTATAAAAAATTCGCAACCAGTTCAAATAAGAATATTAATACGTAAAACTGGAGCAGCTAGAAAAAAATGACAAAAAAAACTCCTTATCCATCCTTGAAAGAATCGTATGTACAATTACAGACAGAGTTGAAAAACAAAATTCGTCAGTATAAAAATGAAATCTTATCTCAACAGCTAGATTCTATGGTATAACAGATCTTTGTGGAGAAATACAAAAAAATTACTGAAAAAAATAGATGAGCCATTCAATATAAAATTCAATAATAATCGGGCTAAAACTTATGAAGATAAAGCGAACGCATTTGCAGAACATCTCAGCACAGTATTTACACCGTGTCTTGAATCTTCTAACAAACAGTTCGTCCACGCACAATCTTCACCAAAAGTGTCCTTTGCTCCCCTAATCTAAATGTCAAATTCTTTACTCCTAAACAGGTGTTTACATGTACTCAGAAAGTACCATTACGGAAAGCTCCCGGTTTCGACAAGATCAATGGGGAAATTATTTCGCACTTGCCAAGACAGTCAGCAATTCAGTTGTGTTACATATTTAACGGTATACTGCGGAGATCGGATATTTTCCCAAATCGTGGAAAAAATCGGTGATAATTATTACTCGTAAACCCAGTAAGCCTCAAACTGATGTAACCTCATACAGACCTATCAGTTTACTTAGCTCGCTATCTAAAGTCCTCGAGCAGCTAATTTTAAATCGTATACATCCGATTATAAACAGTAATGAAGTGATACCAAATCAACAGTTCGGTTTTCGTGTTAAGCACTCCACGATCCAACAGTGCATCTCTTCAACTCTAGAAAAAAAAAGAGGTATGTTCTGCCGTTTTTTTAAAGTTTGCCACCCTGGACTACTTCTTAAGTTGGAACAAATTCTTCCGTGTGATCTCTACGTGTTACTTCAGTCATACTCGACTGACAGAACATTTACGGTTAGGATCAACAACTCTTATTCGAAGGAATGTCTTAGCATCAGTTCCTCAAGGTAGTCTACTTGGGCACTGTATTCCATCTACACAGCAGATTTACCCACAAGTCATCAAACGATTCTAACCACATTCGCAGAAATCGAAGGCTCACATGGCGCTTTCACGTGGCGCAAATTAGAAAGACCATTATTGCACGTGTTGGGCTATTATATCCACTGCTGAGCCGTCAGTCAACCTTAAATTTAAAAACTAAAAGACGCATTTATCTCACAATGATTGCGCCGATTTGGCGTTATGGTATTGAATTATATGGATCAACTAGCGCAAGTAATTTGAACAGAGTGCAGCAGCAGCAGTCATTCTACGTTTCTAATCTAACCCTGCATAATGATTTGAATATTTCATTTGTCCAGGATGTTTACATTAGCCAGTGCGAGAAATTATTTAACAAACTCAAACATAGCAGTAATCCCAATATTTTAAGAATGCACTCGTTAGAACTTCCAGGCAATCCAGCTAGGAGACTGAGAAGGAAGTGGTGCCGGGGTGCTCTCCCGATTATCTAGTAACCGGAATTATCTTGAGCGTTACATTTATTTACTATATTACATTAATTCAATACGTCTAAAAGGCGTTCTTTAATCAATATTTATCTCACATATTACTCTCGCGTTATAAGATCTTAATTATTATCCATACTTATTAATTATTGTATTGCAATCTAATGTCTCATTGGAGACGTTAGTTTAATACGCCAAATTTATCGCGATCACTGTTGTGTATGGTTCATGTTACCGGTACAATGTAAAAAAAAAAATAATAATAATAATTGTTTCTCAGTACACAGTTTTATTCGCTGCTCTACCAGCTTTGGTCAACTAATCTCTATCCAGCACTGTCTTGATAATACCAGACGGTATGTATATTACGCAGAACCCTGGTTACCTCCGGAATAATAGAATTTTTAAATTCGATCTTCATATTATATAATTAGTAATTATTTATTATCGTTTAAAAATTTAATATGTCCCATATATTTGAGGTTTGCATACGTAATTAGTGTATTATGTACAAACAAGCGCATACATAACGCACACATTATTCTTTATATATATATATATATATATATATATATATATATATATGAGCAGGACTGCCTCGTGGCTGGAAAATCTAAATAAGGAGGTCAGATTAAGTACGTTCGAAATATTCAGGAAGGTTATGGATAAGGATCAATTCAAATTGATGATCGACAACGTTGTTTGAGGTCATTGCGCTTAGAAAAAGAAGATTGATCATTTGGAAAATTAATCGTGCGATCATTTCAATATACTACGACCCGACACATATTTAATCAAACTAGCGCTATTCATCAATTTTCAATGTTTAAAGCGAAATAATCACCATCATCATTATTACAGTTCCAGGAAGATTTCGTTGTCAAACGTCGTGTGATTCATAATGATTGTAAATTTATTTCGTTTATGTTCGCCGTTAGTGCTACGATCAGATTTTTGGAACTAGATATTATTCATCTGTTCTCTTAACTTGTAACGTTGACTAGTTCTAGTTGTGAATAAGAGCCGTTCTGTTACGGCACTGACGATTTAGCTGTTAGATGTAGTAAAATAGGTTGGAGAATAGGAATTCTTTGAGGAAATAGTTGAAGAACTCTTGGATAGAGTGTAGGGTGGAGTAGTAAAATATGGAAAATACGGGATGGTTTTGGGAGTAGACGGAGCAGAAAAAAAGAGGAATGGACACGTTGGAGTAGATGAATTCGTTGATGAGGCGTTCGCATCCTGTTCTTTTTTTCATGTTCACGGATTATTATCGAACTTATTTTGGCCAAAGTACGGCTGTGTGTCTTATCATAGAGAGTCGTGAATATACAGATCTCGTTATATTAGCGATACGTATCGTTCGTTATAGGAGGTTTTCCGGGAGTTTTATAAATGTTTACAATACGATCGAAGTCGGTTTTTGATGTAGGTATTTATAATTTAAACGATATTTTTGGAATAATAAACTTTACGTACGGAATTATTAAGATTATAAAGTTCCACTTTCGAGCCAATCCGCAATTCCGTCAGGTTTTCTATACTATATCTAGGCGAATTTTATAGACTCCTCGGAATTCCGCGTTACGCTATGACTTTTTCCGAAGAATAGCGTAAATTATTTCGTTGGAATTGAAAAAAAAAAAATTAAAAACCGTATTATAAGCTCTGAATAATTACGAATGCAACAAAAGGATGAAAGTGTGGAAGTTGTACTTTTATAATAGGAAAATGATTTTCGTATAAAAGTCGCCCGACCGTATGATGATGGGATATTTTCTTTCACGACGACCAGGTGCTTCACAGCGCGGCAACGCTTTGAGCGCTCCTGAAATAGCGAACGGGGGTCTGTTTAGCGCGTAATTTAAATATGTTCGGTGGAGACCTTTCGCATATCACCGCCCAAGTCGTTAATACTTATTTTTCTTTTCACATCGCGGGCATGATCCGTTGACTCCCTTATCGACGGATCGAATTATTCTCTCGCGGATTGGTACCTTACGCCGTGGAACGGTAAGACTGTTGTTTTCCTAAAGTTCAATGTTTACGCCTCTACTCGAGACCCATCCGAGTTCGAATCGGGATTATTATCATGTTAAACTGAATCTGTATCGTCGGCCACGCTTTTCCTCGGACACAGATCCGAAGTTCTCTTTTATATTTTCATTTAATACACACACACACACACACACATATATATATATATATATATATATATATATATACATAACGACGATCTCCGTATGTTTTCTACTTATAAATAGACTTATTAATTGAGAATTTGTACAATTTATGATATACTACCAGTCGATCTACTAACGTGACAAGCAGAGCTGTCACGTTTACAACAAATAATGATGAATTTCAAAATCTAGATCAAGAAGTAAGATTTCTATTACCAACAATACAAACCGTTTCCTTAGCTCCTACAGCATTCTACAGCAAACGAATTAAGAGAACTGTTTAGAAAATTGCTAGAGTGCAATTCGGCTATCTTGCCGAGTATTTATGTCGTTCTAGCTTAAGTAAAAATGATAAACGCTCTAGCGGTATAAGAGAAACGGTAGAACATATATTACTTTCGAATAAGCTAAAAACCATAAAACACTTCAACAAAATCTAAAATTCAATTGACCTCAAAATTTTCAAAAATTTGTTTACCACGTACTAGATTTCAGAATACAAGCGTCGTCACTTAATGGTCCGTATGCATTTCTGAGTGTATCTTTTTTTTTGTGTTTGAAAGTTTGTGCTCGTGACATCAAGACGTCTGATTATGTAAATAGATTATTGTTGATTTCCACTGTGCATATTCTGTATATAATTCTACCAATCGCGTGTATATTGTAAATGTAAGAAGACGTATTATATGATGTTATGTCATTTTTTAACTTCGATATTTTCTTAGTACCTACAAAAAACTCCAGGTAATGCAAAACCAGTGTTGCAGAATATCATTAAGTGCTCTTCGATCGACTAAAATACATGCATTCCACACTAAATATTCCTCATATTTATGATCATATTTATAAATTATCGAAGAAATTTTACGATAAATGTATCATGACGATAACTTAATTCGGATAATCGGGGATTATTACAATATGCTCGATCTCAGCATGCGTTATAATAGATACAAGCATCATTAAGCACCGATTTCTAATGTATACGATCAGATATTACGATTTTTTATTTTTATTTATTTATATACAAGTTAAACTATAATATACAAGTGCTAATAGTGTTTTTTTTTTTTTTTAAATTTTTCCTAATATTGTTATTTTTCTGGTTATTTTCTTTATTATTTCATTATATATAAAGTCATTTGGTTGTATTTAACTGCTATGGTAACTTTAAGGATACTATATGTACATATAAATTCTTCATAATTTATAAAATTTTGTATTGATATTTAAACTACTACTCGATATAATTTTAATGAGCAATTATAGTACGCAACCCGGCTAAATGCGAATGTATGTGAAAATTTTCTGATTATTAATTAAAGGGGTGGACTCAACCTAATTTGGTGAATTTAACTACTTTTTTTTTCGTTTATTTATTATTATTATTATTATTAATCGATTATTCTTTTTCGATATTACGAAGTTGAGACTACTACGGATTATTCTATTTTGGGAAGTTCCTCGTGTAGTCTCGATCCGGTAAGTTTCTGAACTGGTCGAGAGTCATCGTGTTCGTGGTCTACTTTCTCGTCTTTAAAAACAAAAAAATCTAACAATCCTTTCTTTTATTATCTCTCTGATAAACCAAGTTTATTCAGTATATTCGTTGTATAATCTCATAGACGACTAGATTTATTCAGTATTCGCTGCAGTAAGTGACGGTAAAAATTTAATTTTTGCTATCGAGGAAACTATACAGTTTGTCGGATTTAATTTCGTATTTATTCGTCAAATTCCGGTTAACCTGGTATCTAGACGTCATGGCTAACCCCGAGATGATTAAACAGAATTCATCTAACTATTTCGGAACCGCCAACACTATGTTTTACATTCAGTTGTTTGCTTACTTCGTATTGCCGGCATGGTTGCTGTTGTTTCAAAACTAATTTGAGACAAGACACGCGTAACAAGGTTAATAAAGTTAAATTATACACCTTAACACAGTTAACTTAAATAGTATTACTAAATCTAGAAAATTAATGAAACAAAAATGTTAATAAAAAATAAACAAAAACCTGCGAGAAAATGAAAATGAAAATGAAAATATGGTGTAAAAATAAAAATAAAAGAATTACATATGCACACATATGTACACATGCACATACATAACATACCGTATTAACTATATAAAATAAATAATTGACATAGACACGGAACGAAATGAGTATAATCTATGCTTAATTATAAGCATATCGTAATCATTTACGAAATTAATCAATTTCGATCTATTCTACAGTCATTATAAAACGTTTTCTCGATAATTTACTAATATAAGAATATAGAGGTGTATAAGTCGTTTAATTCTGAGTGCGTATCAAGAATTTTTTTAATATACTTGTAACGATTTAGTATAATTCTGCAACAACAGTGATTTTTAATCGGTTGTAATTTTTAAAATATACCGTTTGAAACTGATAGCCAAACAATGCGTAGATTAATCTGGGCCGAATAATATATATATATATATATATATATATATAGTAATTTCTTATTAACGACAGATAAATACGATTGTCGACTAACGATTAAGTATACGGATTGCTTTATTATCGATTATGTAATTAATATCATTAATGGATAAACGAGAATTCAATAATCGAATTTGGCCAGTGCAATACCTTTGCCATCAATGTTAATTTCCGCTGAAGGTAATCGACGCCGCCTTGCGAAGAGTATTCAGTTTTATCAGTGTTTAACTTAAGCTTTTCGTAAACTTACGGTATTTGACCGGTAAGATTTTGCGATATAATGTTAAATCGTCGGCGTATAAAGCGCCTGCAGCACACGGTAACTTAGGTATATCATTTACTAATATTAAAAATAGATACAAGCCTACTGCGGTGAACGATAAGTTTTGACAGAGGACTTATATATAATATGAACATATAACAATACATATACTCATATTTCCACTCTGCATTAACAAGATGTTACTTCCTACTACGAATGCTTAATCGTATTATCCGAAATATTCCGTACATTTAACGGAATCGAACGTTTCGTATAAATTTACACTTTATAGAATACCTGAATCGAGGCAATGACTGCGATAAATGATGCACCGAGCAGTAAAAGAGAATGTTGCAGGACACGAGATCCGGGAAGGAGGAATATACTTGATGGGGATGCAAAGCAAAATTGAAGGATAACCGCTAGTTGGATGAGAAAGAATGAAAATTATAATAATAGAATTCGGCAAATGAAAATTGTATGAAATAATAGACGCAGTCGAGAAGAGAGAAATTAATTTGATTTAAAGTTGTTGTACACGCGCTATCTTTCGACAAAAAAATGCAACCGTTATGATGATAGTAATTTACGAGGCACACACATCGTTGCATTAAATTCCGACTCCTTACTAATTGCCTGGCGTTTTATGTCGAATAATAAAAACGAAAATAAAAACGAAAATAAAAAAGAATTGTATTTACTAAATCACGGCATGTGGATGAATATCGTATACGATAAATTTCTTTTTCAAACGGGTTTTAAAATAAAAGCATTTAAACTGCTCTTATCCAAATTCCAGGTGCCTCAGAACAAATCAGTTAAAATCACTAAACGTTTTATAAAAATCACGAAACTTTTCAAGCCATTATCAAGTGAACGTATAATAAAAATATATGCGACATATATATATAAGAAATATAAAATGTAAAAATATCAATTCAGATATAAATAAAAATGCATATTTTCTTTCCCTTACTTTCCATAAATTTTGTTCCTCGTCTTCCCTTCGGCTTTTATTTTGTCTTCAATTAAGTCTGTTATCCAGGAACTTAATAAGTATCGTACTGTTTGTTGGATTTTTTTTTTATCACCGACATTAATTTCGACTCTTCTTTCACTCTTCCGAGAGTAGGTCGTTATTTTTGATTTTCTCCGTCCGAGAAACTTCCATCATTTTTCTGTAGCACCATAATTAAAAAGACCGCAGTTTTTATAAAATAAATGTTAAGATTTCTTTGTACACTATTTCCTAAGACGCGTAGTAAGAGCGTTAACGCTGCTCGGTATGCGCATTTTTTTATTTATTTACTTATTATTTGCTGATGTATAAAAACATAAACATACTTTTTTATTGAATTGAATTGACCGCAGTTTTGACTTTTCTTTTTTCAAGACAGCCCAAGTTTATACAATGCCACACTCCAATTTCTTGTGCACGATGAAATAGTTTTGGAAGTAAGGTATTCTTTCTATTAAACGCGTTTTTGGCCTGTGCTACTCTTATTTTAATTTTCATTTCGTTCCTTCCATCAGTTGCGATTGTACTTGTGCTCATCTTTGTTTCGGAAATATATTCGTATGTTTTATACCTTTTATTTTCACGCTTGAGCGCGACATTATGTCGGTTTTATTTACATTTATATTCATTTTACATTTTTTAATTAGTAGTTCATTTAAGTGGTTAATTGTAGTTATTAATGCTACATTATCCGTGTAGCGTATCGAGTTGTACGACCTGATACCGGCTATTTTCCGCAAATATTTTCATCGTTGCTTCTATATATATATATATATATATATAATATATATATATATATATATATAATATATATATATATATATATATATATATATATATTATATATGTATCTTGAAAAGAATTGGTGACCTAACAACTCCCTTTTTTAACGTTAGCCGGGGGATCTTACTATTTATTATTATTTGTTGATTCGTGTATACTTGTAAATCATCTATCACTATAATCCACGTGCGAGTTTTTTAAAGATATTAAATGGTAAATTCCAATTTACATAATCAAATATCGAAGCTGTATATACTGTTTTGTTTATCTCTAACGTTTTCTCAATGTGATGACATTACGGCTTCTCGCGTTTACCACCTCGTATGAATTTGGTCTTCGGGTAAATTAATTTCCATTTTATATTCTATTAGTCTGTAAACAGTTCCGGTTAAAATTTTTATAACGTATTTAACGTTTTATGTTCTTCGTACGTTCGACTACTAAATTTTTTATGGTAGCATTCGTAAAGTCTTCATTTCCTTATTTCAGATATTTCCTTCACAAGCGTAAATAGAAGATATAAAAGAAAGAATTTCAATGGCAAAAGTAGCGTTTACGAAAAAAAAACGAAGCCTATTAGCATAAAAAAATATGCGAATGAAAACGAAGAAAAGATTGATGTACGGGGGTCACAAATGTGGAATTTGAACAAGAAAAATGACCGAGCAACTGGGAGCGTTCGAAATCTGGTGCCGAAGAAGAGTGGAAATGTCTTGGAGAAATGTGAAAAAATATTAGAGAAAAGTAATAAGAACACTAAAAACAAGGAGAATAGATTGGACATATATATATATATATATATATATATATATATATATATATATATATATATATGTACAGAAACAATGAATAGTACAAATAATAGAAGGAACCGTATATACATAAAACAAATACAACGAGATGTAAAAGCGGATAACTACGGATGTATGAAGAAAATGGTTCTATTCAGAAATTTTTAATCTCCGGTTTAGAAACGAAACTATTATTACGGAATTTGTCGTTCGAATGAGAAAAATATCGATACTTTATAATTCGTTATTATTCTAAATTATACGAATATCTATTTAGCGTATAACTTCGATGGCTAAGTTGTTTCGCATTTATCATATACGAATATTCCATTCATATATTCCGCTCGATTAAATTAATGCGTTTTTGAATTACGTTTTATTATCTATAGGGGAAAAATTCCCCGCTCTATTTTACTATCGATGACTCTTATTCGTTCAAACATCTTTTGTCGGTCATAACTACGCTATCCTAGTTCGTTTTCGCGTAATTCTAACAAGAAGTTCAATCGTCGCTCATCTCGAGACTGTACTTAACAGCCACACCATTGTGCGCCAGCTGCGTCCGGACAACCTTATTAACACTTCGACATTTATTTCTCGGTTATCCGCAACACTATACCGACCTCAAAATTTCACTTGCAATTCACTACAAAAAGTTTTAACCGATAATTGCGGTATAAACAGTTCTTCAATTCCTCCGAAATATATGATCAACTTTATATAATATCCAGTAATTACCTTCTCTGATAGCAACGATGGTACCCGACAAAAAAAAAACAAAAAAAACACTACGATGCGAAAAATTTTCTTTACTTGTATTTAATCGTAATTAAAAACGAAATTAAAATCACTAAATACAATTAATAATTAATAACGAAGCTTCAGACTGGCGTCTTATCCGAGTGAGGTTAATTATTAGGTCAGTGAAAACCAAACAGCTTCCAGCGCTTTCTAATATAACGCTAGCCCGCATAAGACGATAGCAAGCCACTGCAAACGAACGGGAGAAATATGCGGAGAACAGTTACATACTGATACTGACATAGAGACTGAAATTACGAAGACCAGTATATGTAATATCGCAATGAAAAATTTGACGGAGCTAAAGCTTGGAGAGAAAAACGTGGGCTACCCAGAAAGGTGTTACAAGATCCGAACGATAGACTAGCTTTAAGCTGAAAAATCGTGCACTAAATTGGTTTAGAACCGGTCACGATCTCAGCTGTGAATATCTGACAAAATAGAAAATATGGGACGACTCAACGTACCGAATGCCGCTTATTTCAATTGTACGGATGGATTCTCGGATTAGAACGTGTTGTCGGATGCAGCGTAGGATCGGTTAATCAAACTCTGTAAATATGACTCGTGGACAAGCTGTCTATCGTAAATTGTGTTATTTATTAATTTATTTTTAAATTTTACTCAAAAAAACGCGCGTCTAGTGTTTATTATTTTCTAATATATATATATATATATATATATATATATATATATATATATATATATGCTTTTTTTTAAATAATTTTTTTAAAACTTTCGCACGATTCTTCATAAGTTGTTGAGCTCTTGAAGGCAGACTCGGTAATAAACGTAGAAACAAATTATCGTTTAAAATGAATAAATAAAAAGTATATTTTTACATTTAAGAAACAACAATTATCATCTACGCGTACCGAAATAAAATAAAATTCTTCATAAATAGTAATATAAATAAAAGAAACGAAGCTTAGAATAGACTGCATGAAAAAACGATCACTAAAAAACTTGCACGAAATAAGTGTATATAATATTGAATATGAGATAATATCAGAGTAGCCATGAAGAGAAAAATAACTATATACATAAAATAAACTTTAAATAATAACTACATAACATCAGGAATTACGCATCGTAATAATGTATGTTTATATTTCTTATATTTTAATCGGAGACTAGTGATCTCCTTATATTGCTTATATACGCGCTTAGGGTACAATCGTTAAAAATTTTTTTGGGTTTGTTGATTTATTACTTGATATGCACATATGGTAATTTCAAAACTCTGCGCGTACGAACTATTCTAGCATAAAACGGAGCTTTAAGAATGATTCTACAAAATTGGTTTTTGCAATTTAGATAAGTGTTAGACTTGCGTAAGACCTCACAGGGACAACGTTATCGGTCTTAAGATACGTTTGTAGATAATTAGCTTATTTGCGGTATTAGCATTTCCTATTAAAGATAGGCTATAATTTAAATAAAGAGGCACGAGCTTTATTAACAGGGTGTTCTATACGTTTAGATAAGACCTTTATCTAGAATAACACCGAGATATTTAATTCGAGTCTTCCATTCTGCGGTTCTGTTGTTAATCATTATAGGAGTTGGAGAGTTAGGTCTTCTTTTTGTAAATAATATATTTATGTTTCCATTTATCGAAGTACGATCTTAATTTCTGAAATCCTATGTTTAGCCTTCTTTGAATAGTATCTATACGATACGACGTACAATATATAGCCGTATCATCCGCATACAACGCCATCTGAAGGTGTTTATCCTCGGAAATATCATTAATAAATAGTAGAAAAAGATAGGGTTATACTCCCTCGAGGTACTCCACCTAAGATAGACCTTGCCACACAGTTACAATTATTTACAAATTATCGTTTCGCTAACTATA
Source organism: Coronaproctus castanopsis (assembly GCA_032883995.1). Classification (NCBI taxonomy): domain Eukaryota; kingdom Metazoa; phylum Arthropoda; class Insecta; order Hemiptera; family Monophlebidae; genus Coronaproctus; species Coronaproctus castanopsis. The sequence goes on along the minus strand of CM065053.1, from coordinate 213,797,095 downwards.
ATGTCTACACGAACAAACTGAAAACGTCACCGGAAATAATGAACATGTTTTTTCTGTTTTATTATAATAACAAACTGAAATCGTATTTACTTCATATAAATTATCGCGATTTTATTTCGTTATAAGTGTTTTTTTCCCCCATCAATCTTTACTGCAAACCAACGAGATCACTTAGCACTATTTAGGAGAAGTGAATAACAGGAAGGGTATGGTGCCCACTGGTACACACCCGGTAACTTAGATTAGATCCAGGCGTCTTCTACGTCTTATATAACGGGGGGGGAGGGGAGATACAGCTTTTCGGTTAGTAAATTGTATATTTACAGATTTGTTCTCATTGACTTTTAGATTTCATTTGTTAAACCAGTTTTCATATCGAGCGCTGTCCGAAGATTACTCTACTCATTACGTTATCTAAGAAATTGAAATCAGCTACGTTTCTTTTTAGAACGTAATTCATTTATTTACAACTGGATGATTTTGTTAGACTTAAAACTATTTAAGAAATTGAAAAGTATATAACGTAAACGATACGTAAAATATTTCCATCTAGAAGCTAAAAAGTTAAAAACGTATAAAGAGAAATGATTAAACATATTATTTATGGCGTATTCTGTCGTGTAATTTTACAAAATCAATAATTGACGATTTACGAAAGAGAACGATCGAACAACTTTCAATACGGATTATCTTGCCCGTTTCTAGATTATAGTGTCCGATATGTTCTTAGATTTGGGTTCATTTAGGTTAATTCGAAAAACTTATAGAATAATTATATTCATCATATTGGATATTTTTGAGAAGTAGTCGTTTTTGTTTTAGATTTATTCTCAATTCTCGTTGAATTTCGCGCCTATTCGAAAGAACTATCTGAAGATGTTTAGCGGGTTATTGGAAAATCAATTACTTTTGTAATATTCTTCCAACAGCCGGATGACCGATCGTGCAATTGATTTATTTGATCGCCGTAAGTTTCGGTAATTCTTTAGTTTTCGACTATAACGGATTTAAATCTTGTCGTTTATAGAGAATTACTGTGAAAATCTGAATACAGCTAAAAATAAATATTAGTATTTCATTAGGTATTCGTACTTTGATAAACGAAGATATAATATCGCATATATTGAAATAAAAGAAGAAACTACGAAATATAATTTCAAATTTGAATTCATATAATTACGAATAAAGTAGGTCTTCGTAATTTCAACAGCTCTTACGGTATTGAAGTTCGAAGACTTATTTAGAAATTTGTTTCGTCAAATATTCAATCATCTACGATTTTAATCGATATAAGATTATCGCAGCTTAAAAAAAAATTTTGGTACATTTTTATTTGAACCAAAATAGAAAGTTGCGTATTTGCAAAATTTACCGCATACATATTCATCTTTTGTCCAAATTACCAAATTACTTTTAAAGAAAATAATCGCAATCGAAATAATGATCGGGGTAATTTGTTTTGGAGTGCAGCGCATTTAGATTTTTAAACGTTTGACCTTCTGTTTATTGTGGAACAGAAAAAAAATGCGAACAGTTTTCGTGATCAAATGAAAATTCACGTTCGAGACAAGTTATTAAAATTCAAACGATCACCTCGGTTTGACTAATACAAGTGATTGTACACAATTTTCTGTATACTAACGATAGTGATAAAATAGCAGTAGTAATAATAATAATTAGTATTATTTCTTATTCAATTCGATTTATTATCGCGTTTAATTAAGAGATTTACACGTATAAAATGAAACATATAATTGGTGTTTTTTTCCCTGTATTTTTTGTGCGAGCTAAATGAGTAACTGGGCATATTTTTAAATACACGTAGTTAGAACTATGTTTAGGATATATTAATTTCGTTATTTTTTTTAACATCTATTTGTTTTATAAATACACTTACCTACCTATCTACCGATTATGCGTACGGACAAGTTATCACAATTGCAGAATTTTACATAGGCGATAAACGAAATTTATAAACAGAATTTATAGCGCTTCATAGAAAAATAATAATAACAATAGCGCTTGCAATTTAAATATGACAATTCACGAAGGGCTTTCCGTAATATTATTAGAATCCGGGGACAAGGCCGAAATATTGGAAACCTACACCCGATTGCGATTGCAAACGGTTCGCTTAAAAGAAACACAGTCAATAAACTGAAAGCCTCATATATGCTAATTTATTTTTCCTAGGCATCTCCCGTAGAAAAGGAATTAAACGGGTAAGTACCGAACAGTTTATTATACAGATTCGCCGTTATCCGTCAAGGTCTAGCCGATGATGTGAACAAACTTGGGAATTCCTTTAAAAGTACACTATTTTTCACGCACCTGTGCAAATTCTATTTAATACGTACATTCTTCCTTCATTCCAACTCCAACATGCATCTAATCGTAATATCATACGTAGCTTCGTTACTTCGATCACCCGATTGCAATGACGAGGATGTCAGTTTAGTGAAGAATTGTTTTACATTGTTTTTCCGTGACACTAATCGATTCGGAATTTTCTTTCGCGATTAATAAATATTCCTCTTCCGTGGTTTATTCTTATAAATGACCAAACCTCACTATTACGAAATTATCCCACGCTAGCCACACCATTCGTTTTTTGTGCTTAATATCAGTTTCGAACAGGGACGCTTAATCGATACGTACGCGAAAACTTTCAAACGTTTAATAGCTCTTCTTAAGCCGCTCAGTCGTCGGAGATACATTAACATTAATTTTTACATTTTTTATGGCGTTTGAGTGATTTTTTGGTATCTTTTAAATAGTTTGCAAAATTCTCGCCTTATCCAGTTATAGTCCTATTCCAATTGCTGCTTTAGAGGTGGTCAGTTTGTTATTGAACATTTTTTTATTTACAACTACATATCAGCCGGTATATGATAACTACTCGTTTATTTATAACAAATATAGATTCTCATCGTATTATTTATAAATCTAAACAATTTTCCAATTATCACAATTTTATTATTCCTTCGTCATCGTCTAACTTTATCACCTTTTATCCGTCAATTTACAATTGGATAAAAATTTAGAAACTTTTCGTAAAATCATATATCCTCCCTCTGGTTTTGCTGGAAAAAGTTTCCTTCCAACTTACACAGGACAAGTCTAATAATAAAGTCGGTGCTACTTTGGTAATTATTTATTTAAACGTTATTAAGAAATTTATTTTTCTAGGTTTTCCTTAGATTTTTTCTGTCAAGGCCGTGACAACGTAAATGCGTTAAAATACGTTCAACATCGTCCAGCTTGTATTAATTTTCATCCTGACTCTATCTCTACGTCAGTATCGAAGATATTATTATTTTTCAAAAGAAAATTTATAAGACGCAGTTCGCACCATTGTTGTACAGTAATTTATGCGTTTAATCGATGTTCTTCAAGCCTCTTTCTAAATAACGCACGTTGTAAAATAAGTAAAATATACTTTTCTGCTGAGGCAAGACCGTTGAAATATCGCTTCCTGTAATAAAAACAATAATTCAATTTTCGTAATTTATTTGACGTGTAAAGATCATGTTTATTCTATGTTATGTTCCAAATGCGAGCCGACATACTCGACGTCGTACATCCAATAGACCGGGATTTGAAAAAACTATCGCGTATTGATTCTCTCAAGAAGCGTTAGTTATATAGCATTTAACGACGATCATCGAAATTTAATTAACCGCACCGATGTCGTTAACTCGATAATAATTATAAAGATAATACTAATAATAGTAATGATACTTTTATTAATTATTATTATTATTATTATAATGGCGTGGAATAGAATTTTAAGCTTTGACCGAGCATCGGTAAACACAACCGTTAATTTGCCTTTGAACGCGTACGATCTCACTAACAAACTATTAACGAACGAGACGGATTCAATTCACACGTACGTATCCGTTCTCGCTCGTTTATATTATTCGCGTAATGTCGAAAACTTACAACGGGTCGTCGGTGTAAAATGGAAGATAACACAGGCAACATCTGCATTTCACGGCTGTAAAATAATCGGTAAATACGATATGGATGTGGGGCCGGGTAGATTTCGGAGCTTGCTTGAACTTTTACACGAGAAAGCTAATTAACTTCTTAAAAGTTTTCCTATACAGGCGTTTGTTCAGCTGGAACGACATTATTTCGTGAAATCGGCGTAGGCTGGCCCCATTTTATTTCAATTATCGAGACGATACTAGAAATTTTGTCGGAAGCATCTTAGAGGTTTATCTGTTGTATTACGTAAAGTACACGTGGTTATAAATATATATATATATATGTATATATGCAATTTTCATAATTTGAACAGTGTGGAATATAGTGGTTTTTAAAAATTAAAAAACAAAAAATTAGTTAAAATTACGAAATTTTTATGTAAAAGAAACACATAATGCTTTTCGACTACTCAGCCATTATCAAGTGGACATAAAAAAAAATATACGTATATAAAACATAAAAGGAAAAATAAAAAATAGAATAAACTGCACAAAAGAATACTTAATTTAGTACAAAAAAGTAGCAAACCATTCATAAAATAATTCGACAGTGATTCCAAAAAGTTTTGTGGTCTTTTTATATGAATATTTACTCGTTTTTTAAACTTTCACGATCGATATCCGTACGTTCTCATTTTCGATATAAACAGTGTTGTCGATTGTTTGATTACGTAACCTTTCAAAAACAATTTTAGCGCTGAATGCTATTAAGGTTGGAAAAGCTTTAACCTTATTAATGCACTACGTGCTACCATATAATATGTTATTTATTTAAAGAAACGATTAAGGAGTTTCAGCAACGTCGGGACGTGAGAATAATAAATAATCCATCTGAATGATTTCAGTTTATTCCGCAGTATGAACGAATTTCTGGTTCTTCCACGTATTCGTATCGCTTGGATTTTATACCCTTGAACACGTCTTGAAGTAATGTTTTACAACATGGACTATCTTAACCCGATTCTTTATTCGTCCATCTTATCTTCTACATTCTCCTACAGCACCCCATTTCGAACGCATGGTATGTCCACATTTCGTTTATTTAGAGTCCTACTTTCGACACCCTGTTAGCTAAGCGTTTTCTCGAATTCATTGGCATTGATTTTTGCCTTAATATATCTTGTTTCTTCCTAAACGCCAAATCCAATACGTGAACTGCTTTGATGATAAGTCCTCCGACACTATGTGCACTAAATATTTAAATCGTTTCTTTCGTTCAATTTCTTTTTTATCCATCTCTACATGTAAGCGACCCGGTTTCATAATCATTGTTTTCGTTTTGTTTATGTCCACCCTCGAATTCTTTTTTTTTTTATATATATTCGAAATAGCAACATTGTAAGTTCGTTAGGCATCGGTAGGTTTTCTCCGAAATATAGCTTACTCTTTTTTTCTTATTTATTTATTTATTTTGGAAAATAGAAGAGATTGAAAACGAAACAGATTTATTTTTATAATAAAATAATTACAACCGGCCGAGAGGCAATTGTTATGAAACGTGAAGTAGCGGGTAAGTAGTGAATACCCGTTAGTGCTCCCCCAATGAATCCCGGTAGAAGTCAGGATAAATCAAACGTCCTGATTCGATTCAATTAGCGTCTCTGAAGACTTTTACCTAATACATATTTGTACGAGATTCCAAACTTCTTTTATACTGCTCAAAGACGCGTTTCATTTAGTCTTTAACAATAAGGAATGACTTCACGATGTAATGAGCCACTTAATGACCTTATTTCGTAACCGTCGAATCTTATTTATACGGCTATTTTTTACGCAGTTCCACAGCATTATACGTCCGCACACGGTCTTTAACATTATTTTATAAATTAAAAGCTTATTTTCAACGGAAAAACTGGACTGAGTGCCAAGAAGCCGCTTCAATTTGATGTCAAGATTTTTCTTTTTTTTTTTATTTGGCATGGCTGCTCCATGTTAATTTACTGTCAAGATGCATCCCCGGGCGCTTACGGGAGATTAATTCCCCATGTAATGGACAGGTCGAGTTTCGCAAGCGTGCATTTACTTTCGTTAACTGCGATAAGCCAACATCTCAACCAGCTTCGGATTTTTGTTAAAGACCGCTGCATAGTTTCGTCGACTAGATTTTGCTCTTTGACTACAAGTAAAATGGCTGTATCGTCACTAACTGAAAAATCAGCCGTAAAGAACAGATAAAGTGCACCGGACCCGAAACAGTAAAAATGTATCGATGTGTGGGGTGGTCTTGTTGCGGAGCGAAGCACAATCTCGGTTTTCTATGTATTAGTATTTATCGCGTTCGAGCGCTTTTTAATCGGTAAATGACGCTGTTAAAAATAAAATAACGATACGTTTATCGAATAATTGTATTTCGGTCGAATTAAAAATAGATTTTCAAAGCTTTTTAAACAATTTTTTACGACTTTTTAGCGTTTTGTAAAAGTCTTGTTAATTTTCACCGCATAAAAGTAGAAAAATCTCCGCCAGACTGAATGAACATTTTCGTTCGGGCGGTTTTATAGTGAGTTTTAACAATTTTACGATAGGTATATTTTATCTCCCGGGTAAAAGAATATAAACCAGTTTTAACGGATTAACGAATGATTTATTTCATTGTTATGAATTTATTTTATCGCGACCGTAATAAAAAACGAATATTTTATTACCTTTCAGGATCCGCCGCCACGCATTAGAGAACTACAAAAAGAAAAAAGAAATTGACCTTATAAAATAATCTGTAGACGATTGTCGTAGTATCTTCTCAGAATTATCACGTAATGAAGATCACGACGATAATCATAACATTATTATTATCCTAACTGCAATTTAACGTAATAAAAACAATCAAAATGGAGCAAACAACGATAGAACGAACTTCTGCTAATAAAGGAAGTACAACTTTTAAAAAATTTAGTGAAACTTAAAGTTTTCTTTAAAAAAAAAACCCACTCATTTAATATGCTCATGATTTTGTACAAAAAGAAAAGAAACAATCTGTCCACTATGCTTAACTCGACGTGGCGATGACTCACATGTTTTCGTTCTCAAATCTACTTCGCACATACGTCCTTGGTACACAGGAAGATTTTAACGAAATAACGGGGATAGCCGTACGTGCATAAGTAAAAAATACGAACACGCAAAAAATATTATTTCATAATTTCTGCACGTTTTTGTATGTATGTATGTAAAGCGGAATATACACGGTATACGAGTACAGTATGTGGCAAAGACTACACTGTGATAATGGACCTGCCCGTGTGTGCCTGTGTATTAGCCGTTGAATCGCTCGTTTTACGAGTTAACTCCCCATATACAACGCGCCAATAGAAGTTTCACGTCAAAAAAGTTGCTAATGGTAGCAACGTAAATAGTACAAAAATTACTGATGAAATAAACAAGCCCCCTCCCCCGAGAATGATCGAGTACACCAAACAGTTATACAAAAAACGAACACCTAGGAGACTGACGAAAATTTGAAAATGAACTTTTTTTAAATATCAATATATATATATATATATATATATATATATATATATATATATATTGTTTTTATTTGTATTACAATCTTAAGAAAAAAAAATAAAAATCTTAAATAAGTAATAATTATAGATATATTATTTATACACGAAAACAACAACAACAACAATATATTTTTATAAGTTATAAACATAAAAGAAAATACAACACGGGTTACAAACATTGTGTACCGGTAATAAGCTTAGCACAATAACACAGGTAAGAATATAAATAATAAAGCAAAACAAAACGTTAAATGCTGCAGGAAAAAAGCAAATAAAGCGACTACAAAGTAAACAAGTTTTCTAATTATAAATAATACATGTTAATATAGAAACTTAAGTTTAAACTAATGTGGATGACACGGGTGTCGAAGGTATTTACTAAGTAAATGGGATAAATAAATTATAATTAATTACTATATAATGTTGTGTTTAAGTCGTCTTATATTTGGAATACATGAAACGAAGATGCTTAAAATCGTAATTGACAATCGAGGAGACGAGTACATTGCTTCGGTATGAGCATTTAATAAAAAAGTCAGTCGATAGCGTTAGAACAAAATCTCTAATATAGGACAGATCAGTAGCTTCGTGCATACTGTCGATTCTGGCATAACGAGGTGCATCGCGAATACATCTGAGGTATCTATTTTGAATGACTTATAAGTTGTTAAAGGAGATTTTTGAAATAGAGCTCCAAGAAATGGACAAGCGTTAGCAAAGTATTGGACGGATTAGTGCTTTATAGAGGATTATCTTGTTGTTAATGTTGAGGAAGGATTCGGGATTAAGGATGGGGGTACAAGGAACAGATGGCATTGTTCGTCTAGATTGCGATATTATTTATGTGTTTAGTTAAAATAAGTATATTGTCGAGGATTACACCCAGATATCGAACCTTCACTCTAAAGTATTTCCTTGTACCATTAGATTGTCAGGTAGAGCTGGTCTCCTACGGGTGAAGAAAATAGCTTCGGTTTTGTTCGGGTTTGTGTTAATTTGCCATTTATTGTAGTATTTAAGTAGCCGCCGATATCCCATGCTGAAGTCTATTACGGATTGTGCTAGATCTATAGGAGCAGCAGAATATCGCAGCGTCGTCAGCAAATAGTCCAACTTGCGTGTTTGGGTTTGGAAAATCATAAAGATACAGGGAAAACAAAATTGGTCCGATTATACTGCCTTGCGGAACACCGGCAGAGCAAGTTTTGTGAGACGAGACAGCGTTACCTACAGATACATAAAAAGATCTGTTGCCTAAGTAACTATTAATTAAATTAATTAAGCATATTGTAAATTTACATTTTTATCATTTTATAGCGCGCCAAATTGTATGGAATGCTTTAGCAACTTCGAATAGTACCGTGCCGGTATGCTTAAGTTGAAATTATGGTTAATGGAGTCAGTTGTTCTGCATATTTGTTGAGAGCGAAAGCCGAATTGAAAGTTTGGAAACATAATAATGCGGAAGTTTAGCCCAATGGTATGGTCTACTAATACATAGGACATAATTCGAATTTAAGTTTGTATCGTAAAAGGCTGATTTATCTACTATGATCAAAATGGACCTATGGTTTGCAGCTTTGGTGATGTGCCGCAACATCCAATCGTGCAATCATCCAGAGAGCACAGAACAAAGTTATACGCCTGATCACAAGAGCGAGGTGATTCCAGCGTAACGGTGATTTACATCGGGATCTGCAGTTGAAGAAAGTGGATGAAACAATTCGCGATATTGCATTTACGCATGTGAACGGCGACTAGTGGCTCATGTAAACATAGAAGCACATAAATTTTTGAATATGGGAAAACGTAGACTGCAGCGGCTTAAACCGCGTGATTTATTGAATACAAGTTATATATCCTATGTATTAGTAGAGCATACCATTGGGCTATGCTTCTACATTATTATGTTTTCGTGTATAATAATGAAAAAATAACCTTTAATATCTTTCGCTCGAGGGAAAAATTAGCTCTGGCTTTGGAGACACATTTTACGCCGCTGTCATATATTAAACTTAAGGGTTATAATATCTATAGTGCCGCTCTTCATTTCTATGAAAAATTGCTAGATGGTCATAAAATGGGCCGGTTTCAACGGGTAATATATTAAAAAAAAAAAGATTATTCCCGCAATAAGCATACGGATCTTCGAATTAAATACTTTTAATGACCGTTTTTAGTACTTACTGATGGGTAGGCTGCTAATCATGCCATCTGCATAAAATATTAAAATTGTTAAATAGCTAGCTAGGTGCAATTTCACTAAAGGAAAAAATAAAGAAAAAAAATACAATGCTGCATTTTCACTAGGGTTAAATAATTACCATTTACTTAATTCAGTTGCTTAGGTCTTATCGATAGTAAACTCCGAACGTTATATTACGAAATAGTTAATAAATAAATGTTTAGTTGCTGTCGTTAATTATTACAAGAATTTATTTATTTTATCGTCGAAATGTTTAAAATTAAACACGTATATAAACAACCTATATAAATGGTTAAGGACAGCACGTTCTATACTATGTTCCCCTCATACAACCTATAAAACCCCTTCGTCTCCTAAACACAATCCTCAAATACTTCATTCGCCACAACTGGCAACAGAAGTGGAGCTCATATCACCGTAACTTCCTTCTTGCTATCAATGTAGGCTTCTGGAAATACAAATTTATCCCGTTCCAACTATATAGCACTCAGCAGGCTTCGCCTTGGTCACATATCTCATGACCATCTGTACTCCAACGTACCAACCCTCCCGGCTTTTTGTCTCCTTTTTTGTTTATTCCAAAACCCCTCTCTTATCATATTTTACTATACTGCCCTACACTCCACCCCTGCCGACCCCATATTCATCCACGTACCCTATCTGGTTTCCTCTCCAACAGTTATGTTAAATCACCAGTGCCTCAAATAGCTTCAGTAGTTAAACACGGCACTATAAAATAAGAATAAAATAAAACAAAATAAATAATTTTATTAATTTTTAATTAATCTGTTCATTTATAACAGTGTATGTTACTTATTTGCCATTTTGTAATTTCTCAGTATTACGTATCAACTTAAGAATTTACATTTGTTGTTCGCAACGATTTAATTTCAAATATACTTTTTAATATGTATGTATATAATATGTGTGTACGTATACATACATTTATATGTATGTTGCGTTTATATCTACAAGTTTGATTAATTTGTTCGTGGGGCCTATTACTTCTGACAGACAAAAGGAACGAAAATTAATTAAATCCCTTATCCAGTCTTGGGTAACCGGCCTTTCTAACACGGTTTACACACTAATGGGGGGGCGGGTAACAACTACGACAAGCGTTCAATAACTGAAAATAGGATACTCTCTAAAACTGAACCGTGTATAGATTACATACAATGCGAACACTTCGCCATGGCGATAGTTGTACAAAACGTATCATTAAGCGCTTCTTTCCGGCAAAGCAAGAACCCCGATCACTTGTTTATCAGATTTTAACGCCGGGTTCTCGCCCGGTCATCATTTGAAAGGCGTTTTTCGGATGACTGACGGGCACCCTTTTTTCGAAGAATATACCACCGTTTACTCTATATTACCCTCGTGCGTGTCGATTTAGTCGACGCGTTTTAACTCCTAAAACTATATATACTATTACTATTGCATCCGTATGTTTAAATGTAGATACGTAGTCGATTAAAAACGTTTATTTCGATGTAAACGCCGAGGAGAATCATCGACCAAATATCGTTACGCGATGATGACTTTTATCTCGGTTAATGTTCGACTAATTTAGCGATCGTATTATTATATTTCGCCGTGTATTTTATGAGAGAAGCACATGCACTTGGCAGGCGTTGCTGAATTCCGAAGAAATCAGCGTGTGGGATTTTTAAAACCTCTTCCTCTCTGCTGTTGAACAAATGAGAGAAGAAATGTATACATATAGAGATCCCTGCACGAATTATAATTGAGCATAATGCGCGATAGAAAAGGGATGAAAAAATACTCATAGAGTCCCTTATTCCATCGAGTAAGCATTGAATAATCTAAAAAATTTCACATTAAATTATGGTAAAATGTTGATATAAGCTTATAGTATAAATAATAAACTACTGTATAAGATTGCGAATTAAAAAACTTACATAAAGGAATAATTGTTATTGAAAGAAGAAGAAAATTAGATAACATCAAAAGAAAAGGAAAAATATAAACAACTTCTTAACGATAAAACCACCACTGGTTTTATAGAACAAAGTATGATCTTAATAAATGAATTATTGTAATTATTAACCAGTAAAAGCCGATGATCTGTGTTTAGTCTTTAGAGCCGAGAGTCCCATGACCACTTCTCGCATGTATTTCTAAATACCTGGAGAGTGTGGTGACAGATATAGGTTTAAGTTTTTCTCCCGCTAAATGCAGATTTTCTGTATTTGAGAAGATCTCGCTTGTTGGCCAGATCAATGAATTATTATCTGATTGGAATATTTTATATACTGCATCTGTAAAATATTTAGGAATAATTATAGATCCTAAATTATCATTCATTCCCCCATTTCCAGTATATTTCTACAAAATGTATGGATATTTATAATAAGTTGTTACAGAGAAATGCTTGGGGTTTATCATTTAGGGAACGTTCGATATTATATAAAGGCCTCATTCGGGCCCATTTTGCGTATGGTGCGGCCATTAATGTTAATAAAAGAATTCTTGGTCTGTCCAACAAGCAGCAAAGGAAATTTCTACTTAGGATAGCTTCCTTATACCGGACTACACCAACCTCTGCAGCTTGTGTTATCTGTGGGGTCCTTCCGCTGGATTTATTTCTTGTGGGTAGGGCTCTCACGAGTGAGCACAGGCTTAGAGGGGGGCGTGTCACAGAGTTGAAGCATTCTAACCTGCTGAAGAATATTTCGGAGCAGTCCATGTCTAATATGAAATTTAAAAAACATATCGCCTCTTTGCTGATTGCAAAGTGTCAAGGCAGGTGGGATGATGCTGAAGCTGGTAGGAAGACGTATGCATTTCTGCCAGATATATCTTTGCGGTTAAAAATGTTGAGATTCGACAAACTTCTACAGTGCTCAGGTGTTGACCGGTCATGGCAGGTTTGGTTCTTATCTTCATAGGTTCCGGCTTGCTAGTGGTCCTGTTTGCACCTGTTGTACGGTAGGTTAGGTTGATGATATTTATCATACTATGTTTGTTTGCCCTGCATTCATTGCTCTTCGACATAAATTTGGTATTGACTGTGCTGATGTATATCCTGTTAGTAGACAAGTTGGAAGTTTCCTTCTGCTGGCTGAACAGGTCATGCGATTAAAATTCAAATTTTCATAGTATTACAATTAACGCTTAAATCAACCGTGATTCCAATATCATTACAGTGTTTTGCAGTTTTTCTTTTTTTTTTTCCCCACACGCTGATTTTGGATTTCTTGCAGTGCATGCTTGTGATTTCTTGCAGTGCATGCTTGTATGCGCTGCAAAAAAAAACAACTAAACATTATATCAGTATCTTTGGAAGATTTTCCCGCTCCCGCTTAAAAAAAAAAAAATATCATCATCAACTGATGAACAAAGCAAACATGATGAATCATCGGCTAGCTTAAACCAGTATAAATATGATCCAAGCTTACCATGCCCAGTTAGTAGTTATAAAAATTAATATTTTTTTTTTTTTAATTTTAGCCTCAATGAGATATCTGGCAGACACTCGTAAGTTTTCCTGTCACTAAGTTCAGTGTCCCACCTTCGCTGCCATTCATTAACAAGCACCCTATAGATATGTTTTTTATATTGCTTATAAAACAGCTGCTGAGGGCGCAGTAAATAATCTAATAAGGAATTATTGTATGTGAGAATTGTTACCCTTGAGCAGCCTAAAGGCACAAGCAGCGGCCATAAGATAATAGGCAGCTGAAGTTAGTGTTGTACGATACAAGGAAGAGATGCGAAGAAAAAATTTACGCTGTTAATACGACATCTTCTTTAACATAAATAGCAGCCCCATAACCATAGATGGACTCCCAAGATGTCTGTATATAGAATTTTACCTATTCTCTACCAAAACGTGAGTATGACGTGTTTTGACGCGTGTTTAAAAACACTACGACTTTCATATAAGGTATATTTGCCTATCTCTCAAAACTGTTCGCGAATTATCGTAAAAAAAATCGATAGTCGAGAAAAAACAGAAAGGAGGTTGAAATTTCTGGGTTCGGATTGAAATTTTTTTTTCGCATTTAAACGATAGAATTACGATAGAAAATCAGATCGGCGTAGACAAAATCGTTCAAAAACGTTTACATCGTGCGCAATAAATTCGCAAAGGCGGCAATTAACCAATATTAAAAAATTCGCATAACTATTCGTCACATTTGAAAACGGATTGCAGATTTCAATTCAGCCTGTTCGATTCTATTATAAAAATACTGCAATAATTGAAATTGAAAATAAAAATTATCAATCACGAATCCTCGAGGAAATACAAAATAATATTAATAAACTTAAATTACTTGATCCGACTATGGTTATATTTCGAACTAATAATTTAAGCGAGGATGATGTTGAACAATATTTTTCGTTAAAAATTAATCAGGAACCTATTAGCGTAAAAAAAATTAAATAAAATAAAAGTAGTAGAATATATATGTTCGTTTATATCCTAATCAATATTCATTACTTCCAGATAATAAGCGCTTAAGAATTAAATGGGAAAGTTTCTTTTCGAAAACGCGGTGTCTGTTAAAAGATGTAGAACAATCGCTTTGGTCATCTAGAAAAATTTTGCAAAACAGATTGTTTATTAATTTTGCTTGTAAAGTGAATGAGGAAGGATCATGTAGCAACTCAGACGTTTCAATTGATCTCACACGATGCAGGATTACAGTTGTCCAGCATATCAAAAAAATTTTAACTATATATCCTCGATAACGGACTATAGTACTCAAAATACTCTATTTTAATGTAGATAATTGTGCGGCTGCACAATTATTATTTTTGAGGCATATGAATAATGTTAATTGCTATTATTTGTGAGCCTTACACACTGCATAACAAAATTGCGATACGCACAAATATTTATTCCTATTATTTAAATAATAGGTTTGCAGTTATAGTTAAACGATTATTAACTCATAATACAGTCTCTATCTCCAATATCACTATAGCCATTCAATTAGAAAATTATCTTCTTATAGGATCTTATCTTTCGCCCAAATTAAAAGAGAGAACCCCTTATACAAACCATTGACATCTTTCTTAAAAATAATCCTCAACTAAATGCTATTTGTCATCGGGGACTTCAACATCCGCCTACCTTTCCTTGAAACTAAAATTTGAACACAAATTCTGAGCTTTTGCATGATCTTATTTATATTAATGATTTATCTATAATTGATGTATAAGCGTTATTGGTTATCTCATGGCGTCGGAAATTATTAAGTATTTGTTCAATGTCAAAAAACATTATGCTGACCTTACTTCTCATAAATGGTTTTCTATAATATTTAGTGATCTATCAAAGAAAATAAAACTCCAATCCTTGGAGCAGATATATCTAAACTTATTAAAGTTATGGATAATGATGTTATCAATAAGATGCTAGTGTGTGTTCGTTCATGTGAAACTGCTCACAATTTTGATATTATTATTACTTCTCTGAACTCCTATCTTACAAATAACGTTAGTAATATATCGCAACCAGTTATACCGAATATAAATGACTGAAAAAATTTCAAGTTAAAATAAATAAAATTAGTTTTTTTTTTTCAGATGTACTCAAGAAACAACCAAAAGGCCATGGCTAAAACCGTAGTGGCTTTATAACTGGTTTTCTATTATGTTGAGTCTTTCATCATTATACACCCTAACAAATATAAATATAAAAATAAAATAAAGATATATATATATACACAATATTTTTCTGATAATTATAATAACGTGTGAAATGTTTAAAACGAAATAACATAATACCGACAATTATCTATAATTACATATCATTATAACAATCCAGAAACCAAAATACTTTCATAATCCATCACCTTTTCCAGTTAAATTTGGAATTGATTTTTTTCTTTAATGTATCATTAACAAGTTGAACAAAATCTTCGCATTTATTAATACTCATTTTGTTGGTAATTCTTTTATTTTATTTTTGCCACTGACGCAATATATGTTCCATATTTTCTTTACTTTACATTGATCGCATGTATCCACTTCTGATATTTTAAATCTATTTAGATAATAATTGCAATCCCCATGTTGAGTCAATGCTTGTGTTATAAAGTAATTTAAATATGTTTTCTTGTTTTTATTATATTGATTTATATTAGGTATTATTTTGTGTGTCTTCATTTTCTGCGTTGTCCCATCTGTCCTGCCACTTCTTGAATATTTCCAATCTAAATGTTTTTTTTTTACAACTTTCCAACTTTCTTCATTCTCTTTCCAATTGATGATAACATACCTGCGTTTTTGTATTTAACAATTGCATTTTTTTTTTTTATTATTAAATCGATTGGTATTATTTTTGTTATAACCTGTAATGCGTTATTTGATGTTGTTCTGTATCCAGCAGAGATATTAAGTAAAAATTTTCTGTGATGCGATATTACACTTCTATATGCAGTTTTACTTATATAATTACCATATATCCCAGAAACATACAAATACATATTTTGAACTGTACAGTATTATTTTTTGATTACTACCTATTCCACATAACTTTGAACCTAGGCGGCATATATTAGTATATATTTTTAATGATTTTTCATTTAAATATTTAATACGTTGTTTAAATTTTAGTTTATTGGCAATTATTAATCCAAGGTATCTAATACAATCAGTTATCTTCAATTTTTCATTTCCAATTTTTGATTTTTGTCATATTTGTTTGGTATTGAACATCATTGCAATACATTTTTCCTTTGATAATTGTAAACCTAATTTATTTATTACTCTATTAACAATTCTATCAATGTATCGTTTGCTTTCTTTATTACATGTTTGTTCTTAAATCGAAACATAAGTATAAAATCATCGGCATAACTTACCATATAAACATTATTATTATATTTTCGAATTTTTGCATGAATATATATGCCGCAGCAATGTTCCATAATGTGGGGCCAAGTAAAGAACCTTGTGGTACCCCACATGTAAGTATATGAAATACTGTAGTTTCTTCCTCCTTGATTATAACGGTTCTGTTTTTTAAATAAGTAATGATAGTGTTTGTTAAAAACTCTGATAACTTAATTTTTTATAAGATTTTTACCAACATTTCCCAATTTAAGTTGTTAAAGGCCGCAGTAACATCTAACGATATAAGTAAAGTTCCATGCTTATTTATTTTATTATATTTTATGTTTTCTAATACTGTATATTTTGCCATGTCTGTTGATGCTGCTTTCCTGAATCCAAATTGATTTTTTTCTAGTATTTTTTTAGTTTCAAGAAAATGTACAATGAGTTGGTTTATATATTTTTCCACTACTTTACTTAGACAATATTAAATTAGGGTTAATTGAAAATAAAACAAAAAGCCCTCGAAGCTAATAATTACTATCTTAAACATTTTAAACAGAAATTACAAAAAATCAATTATGCAAGCTAAATTGAATTCATATAAATGTTCCATCTCAGAACCCAGTGCTTGGGGAAACCTTATAAATTTTTATCTTGGAAAAACAAACAGTTTGCTATTTCTAAAATTACGCTGCAACATAATATAATTACATGCGATTTGGAAAAGTTTATTGCCTTCTTGGATCATTTTTCCCATTAAAGATAGACTGTAAAATAAACTCAGTTTATTCCACTGCTCTTGACAGGCTTCATGTGTGTCAAGATACCTTAAATCAAGTTTTTAAATCACTTCGTAATAAGAAAGCTACTGGGAGCGACAGGATCACAACAAAATACTTAAACAAATATTAACATTCATTTTCCAAATTTATTTTTTACCATTATTAATAAATGTCTCCAGGTAGAATTTTTCCCACAGTCTGGAAGATTACGGATCTAGTTTTAATACAAAAACCTTGCAGAACACAAACAGATATTACAGCCTACAGCACAATATCTTTACTGAACTCATGTGGGAAAATGTATGAGAATAAATCTATTTCTAACCACAGAAATTATGGAAAAACAAATTTTACATTGAAACCAATTTGTATTTAGACATTCTCACTCTGCAAAAATTTCCTCTATTAGAGACTTTTTAACTGCTGTATGCACACCTTTTGTTATTTCTTTTGGTATAAGAGGTGCTTTTGATAATTGTAAATGGTCATCTATTGTCCGTATTCTACAAGATAATGAAGTTAATCTATCCATAATAAACATAATAATAAGCTGTTTTCAAGATCGTTTGGCATGCCTTATTAACTCAGCTTCATCTGCTAAAGTGGTGTCCTGCGGTGCCCCTCAAGGCTCTGTCCTTGGACCAACAATATCGAACATTCTACATTCCAAAGTACACAAAGATAATGAACTTTTTTTTAAAAATATGTTTACCATTGGTTACACTTTAATATCTTATGCAGATGATCTTTTTGTTTAGCATCAAGCATTACACAAATTTTAAAAAGGTATCTGCAGTATGTATTGAAGACGCTTTAGCTGAATTAAGTCTTCCTATTACTGTAGATAAGTGTGAAGCTATCGTACTTGGTAGTGAAAAGAAGGTAAGCGATTTTAAAGAAATTACCCCAGTTTCTGGCCAACCTATTAAAATTACCAGCAAAATAAAATACCTTGGTATAAATTTAGATCATAAATTAAAATTTCTTCCATATTTGGAATATTTAAATCGTAAATGCATTAAAATTTATGATACACTCCGTAGTTTAATCCCAAATAACTAAGAACTTGGATACAAAGAGCGTATTATTTTATATAAAGGATTGATTCAGTCTATATTTGGATACAGATCACATATTTATATTAATCACAGGATTCTTACAACTGTCATCAAAAATCAAAGGAAATATCTATTGAATCATCATTGTATAAAACTGCCCTCTCCTCAGCAGCATGTGTTATTGCAAAAATCCTACCTCCGGATTTATTTCTTATTGGAAGAGCCACTCTAAATGAATACAGAATTACGCTTAACCTTAATAAAGTTAGATCCTTAATATTTTTTCAAAACAATACCTTAATTTTTGATCTTGGCCCTACACGTCACGAGTTAATAAATTGAAAACCTATCTAAAACATAAATTAATTGACATTTGGCAACTGAATTTTAGAGACTACTGGTAAGAAAACTTTCATTTTCATTACTAACATTAACTATAGGTTTAAATTACGCAACCTTCAAATTACCTTTTTTTTTTTAATATGCAGCTTTTGTCTGGGCATATCAGAGTTTTACATCGATTTAAGTTGACCTCTTCACCTTATTGCCAGTAGTGCGATCTCAAAGAAATTGATAATATATATCATACTATCTTCAAATGTTGTGACTTTAATGAAATAAGGAATTAATGAAAGCTTACCTTTAGTTCTGAATGTAAAAAATGCTAATCATTTGTTAGAATATTTTCACATTATTATGAAAAGGAAATTAACTTTGAGCCTGCCAGCGCCTGATCAATCCTTTTAATACATGTGCGTTTATACGTGTTTATACATGTATATGTGTATATGTGCATGTATGTATATATGGTAAATTTTATTAACTATTCCTTGCACTAATGTTTAATAATATTATAATAATAGTAATAATATATAATGGCGATAATAATTATAATTATAGTAATTACCGTTTTTTTTATACAGTGTTATATTTATATCTTGTATCTTAATTTATATCTACTAACGCTATTTGTAAGCAGCACCTTTTGCGATATAAATTAATTATAATGAACCTAATACATAATGTTTCGATAATGTTTAATTTTGCTATTTTTTTCCTATTTAAATTTTTTACATATGACACATTTCACAGTAATGGCTGGGACTATGTTTTGTATCCTGGCTGTTCTTACTACACCCACATTTGAAACACTTGTTTACCATGTTTATGAATTTATAAACGATATATGTTGATAAACTATATAATTTACCTTTTATTAATTTTTAAAAAAAAAAACTTTTTAATAGTATGTAAAACGCGAATATTCAGAAATTTCATTCCGCCACCACTACCGCCTCCAATGAAAATTGTAATTTCGCAATAACGTCATTTTCTCTCCAGTGTTATTAGGACGATCGAATTAGTAAATAACAATTTTCCCGCTATTATTGGTATTACGAAAATACATATATACATATATATGCCATTAAAAAAGATGTGTCCAAAATCGAGGGGTATTCAAAAATGAAAAATTGAACTTTTAACCGGCGATACCTCCCTAACAATTAATTTTTAAAGGATAATCGTTATAATGACTGTTTTGATTTGCCGTTAAACTCGACCCCCTTATCTATCCTATAACCGTTAATATGTAGGAAAACCCCTTGAAAATTTTGATCACAGTGGAACAAAAAATTTGCCTCTAGGCCTATTCTTAAAGTGAGGCAATATGTCATGAAGGAATTTACACGATTTACCTTCCTATTCGTCGCAGAACGTATTATAAATATATTTATGGAAGCATTGTCTTGATAAAATTTTTGATCTCCATTCAAGGTAGGTAACAATTTTCCATATATATTACTTTTAATATTATTACTTAATAATTATTCAATACTAAACGCAAAGTATTAGTAGTAGTAATAATGACGAAAATATTAAATTACTTAAGCGAGAAAATCAAATAAAAATAGAAGAAGATAAACAAATTCTAGAACGATGTTAAAATATAAGATATATCGGTAAACAAGAATACGAAGAACAGGCGGACGAGCGTATTTTAACGAGGATGTTAAATCGATTGTCAGATGAAATACTATAGGAAAAAATATAAAAAAATTTGAACGAAAAATACCAGCAGACGAAACCAATCGTGGACGAAATTAAATTTATTACGCCAAATTTTAAAGAGCGAAGCAGAAAAATTTATTCGATGAAGAAAATGTTTAAATATAAGGAACGAAAGAAGGACTAAAATTCCGCTATCGATATCAGGAGATGAGTCAGACAGGGGTGCGTGCTATCGCCACTGTTTTTTTACTCTCTGAACATATATATTCCAGAAGACACTATCTGACATATAATATAGGTGGCGTAAATGTGAATAGTTATGGGGGCTAGCAATTTACGTTACGTCGGTGACACGGTCTTAATTGCAGACAACAATCGTGAACTTCAACGGATGGTGAATAGGGTTAATCAGCCACAATGGGCATATTGATAAATTGTAAGAAAACTGAAGTCGCGATGGTTAGCACAGAAACCCAGAAAGTATAAAAATTAACAATAAAATTATTCACCGAACTAATGCATTTAAATGCTTCGGCTGTTAATAGCGCATACGACTCAGACTACGAAATAGGCACAAAGATTGAGCAAGGACCATATTCTTGAAAATTGGATAAAGTTTTACAAATAAAACGCTTAAATGGACAATAAAATTGGGGCTTATTGGACAATTAAAAAATCGATTATAAATAAACTGAACTCCTTCGAGATGCGGCTTTACAGAAAGATGTTGCGGTTATCACGGACGAATAAAGTTTCGAATACGAAGATTTTACAACGATTAAATAAAAAAACCAGAACCGGAGACTATTATAAAGAGACGAAAAGTAGCCTATCTCGGTCATGTCCTGAGAAATGGAGCCGAAGGAAACGTCACAGGAACACGGGGAAGAGGCAGAAGAGTAAGGACACCCTGGTTTTAAAACACGAAAGAATGGATAGGTCTCAACAGAAAGGCCCGAACACTATCTGACAGATCAGAAGCTAAGCACGTAATCACCAACATCTATTGAAGATACGTTACAAGGAAGAAAAAGAAGAATGTTTCCAGACAAATTATACGTAAAATAGCAATACGAGTAAAACAGATGAGAGTGGGAATGTGAGCAAATGAGAGACAGAGCGGAAATGTGAGAGCGAATGTGCGAACACACATAAATAAAGATGTTTATGTATAGTACTATATAAAGAATCATATAAGTAACACCGTCGACGAGCTTAGAGCTTTTATGTTAATTAAGAAATGCCCATTGGGGGCGAGTGCAAAATGCGCATATACATTAGAAATATACGCGTCTTAAAAAAAAGAGCAAACAAGAAAAGGTGTTAGTGTTGGTAAAATTAAGTTTAATATTAAGAGATCGTTTTGTTCGTAATATTTAACCACGTCGTCCTCTTTAATGCGCGCGCGGTTTCAATTACGATCAGCGGCAACAACATCAGTCGGCGACACTATCGGTTGTAGTCGCATTAAGCCGTAATCGTCACTAGTCAACCGAAAAAGGGACGACTGTAGGCGTTCTATTACCGCGGAAAAGTTAAACAATTGCCGGTCGCGGTTATTACGCCCGGGGTGTGGCCGTGCGATAAGCGTGAATAGAAAGAAATAGCAGAACAAGTGGTTTCAATTTAAAAGCTTCGTCGGATGACGTTAAAGTTTAATAAAAGCTCGCGTTTAATAAAAGTTTACTTACCCCCGTCCATCTTCGTTTCTCATTCGCTATCTCACCGTATACGCGGTTTTAACGCTGCAACTCGAATTGGCTGTACTTATCCGAACGTCTGCGGAAATTATTATTATTATTATTATTGTTACTATGATTATGCGCCCATTTCCTATCATCTTCGTCTTTTTTCGAACATTTTTATTTTACAACTTTTCGAAAGCTTATTTCGTTAATGCCGGTTAATTTAGTAACCGTTTTATATAATACGCTGGTTCTCAAATGGCTCTCTAAGTAATTTTTCTATCCTTTTTTTATATTAATTATAAACACACGAATGTATTTATATCTGCCCGTGTAATTGTTTTTTTTTAAACCCCGTTTCGCATTGATATCACAAATAGGACAGAAATTACAATAATTTAAAGTACCAATGCAGTATTTGTAAATCACAGACAGACACTACAGTTTTATATATTAGTATAGAAACGGACAGATATATACGTTTGTACGTTAGGGGCGTGGCCGAAATAACGGTCGTATATATATATATATATATATATATATATATATATATATATATATATATATATATATACATACTTACTAATATATAAAACTGTTAAAAGAAAGAGATAGCGATATTTTAAAACTTTAAATTATTGTAATTTCTGTCTTATTTGTGATATTAATGTGAAACAAACCTGACGATAATATACGCTATAAGCCGTGCGATTTCATCATTATTGTTTTAATAGTTCTCGAGTTAAATCCAGAACAGAAAGACGGGAGACAGATAGACAAAAATTGGGAAAAATAGATTTTCCGTTTATGTGTGATAAAAATAGTCCAATGCAGTGAGATTATATTCGCAAATCACAGAAACTACAGTTTTATATATGAGTACATACACACGCATATATATATATATTATTAATTTTTTATATAATGTGTTATATAGTGATTTTTTATAAAAAATCAATTGAAAATTAGTTAAATCACTAATATTTATTTTCTTATAGGAAACACAAAGCTTTTCGGCATTTACGTTATTATCAAGTGAAACATTTTTAAAAAAACATAATTTTTTAATATTTATTTTCATTTTACTTGTAAAAATGTGTTTTTTAAAAAATTTTTGTGTTCGTATACTTTTATATTTTATATTTTACTTTTGGACACCATACATCGCAACAGTAAATGAAAAATTTAAAATTCCACCAGTATACAACTTTTACAGAATCCGGAAAATAATATTTAAGAAAAAATTAATATAAAAAAACAAAAAAAATTAATAAACAAATATATTGATGTTAAATTTGAACAATTCAAAAAATAGACAGAACAGAAGCAGAACAGCATTTTTGGAGTATATTTTCACAATCACCATTATTTTTAAGTAATTATATTTAATTTATATTTTTAAAATTATGATTTTTTCAAAATGTTTCACTTGATAATGGCGTAAATGCCGAAAAGTGTTTTCTATAAGAAAATAAATATTAGTAATTTAACTAATTTTCAATTGATTTTATATATATATATATATATATATATATATATACACATTAGGTGTTTTTTTTATATAAATAACTGCCTTTTCGTGCATGTAAGTTAACACTGATTTCGTTGAACTCGTATTGAATACTTATACGTGTTATCTCGTATGTTTCGCTATCTAATCGTTGTTCAGTTTTCGTATTGGTATTATCGTTATACCTACTTACATAAATATATCTATCTCGACAGCTGATAAGGTTAGTAAGTTCCGTTATCTTATCTTTAAATTGTAGGTTGTTATCTAACACAAAATAGTTCCCATTTATTATTGGTATTTATCGTTAAATTAACTGTATTTTTTTCTGCGTGTGAATGTACACGCATTTCATTTTTCCAATTGTCGGTTCTTCAGTTATTTAAAAACTTTTTCCATTTTTTTTCTTATTTATTTTCTTTTTTTATTTTTTCTTTATTTTTTTAATAATTTCTGCATGTGGGGCCTTCCACATCGGTAGTTATGGACTCGGTTAATGAGTTGGGCAATCTCAGTAAAGAGGTTGCCCAGCTTTCTAATAACATTCGTTCCCAGTTTAAAGGGAAATGCGTAACAAAACAAGAAAAAGAGGAAATTATTTCTACAACACTAAAATTTGATTCTGTGATCGCTAAGTCAGCTGCATTTTTGGGGTCGATTAAAAAGATATTAAACACAAAAAAAAACAGTCATTGAGAGGGTGGTGCAGGATGTTCTGCACACCCCTCCTACTACAGTGTCGGTTATCAGACCTTTGTACAGGGATGTTGTAACCAAGAAAAAGATTATAAATAAAAATAAAATAATTATTAAATGTGACGATGTTGATGTTTTTGATCGTGACTTAAAAAAAAACATTTTGTAAAGGAGGCTATTAATGTGTCTTTTTATAAAAAAAATAATAAAAATACTGTCATTATTAATATGGCCTCCAAGACGGACTTTGCCTATTATTTCGAAAGACTCGATCAGGAGGAGCGACCAAAGCGATAGTCCCTCATTATATATTGATGATGAATTTCCTGGTTTCTTTAGTTCTATTTTCAATAAATGTTTAAGTTTCCAACTTTTCCCAGATTGTTGGAAACTGGCCAATATAAAATTTTTAGCTAAGGTTGGTAAAGACCGTTATACTCTCAGTGGATATCGACCTATATCTTTATTAAATTCTATTGGCAAGGTTTTTGAAAAGGTAATCAATGAGTACAGCTGACAATAAGTGTGTTTTTCACTGTCATCAGTTTGGGTTCCGGAGAGGTCTCTCCACAGAGAATGCTCTCTACAAGCTGGTTTCTAGTGTAAAGCACTCATTGGAGTCTGGCTCGTCCGCAGTTGTAATTTCCTTCGATATTATGGGAGCTTTCGATAGCTGCAGATGGTTCTCAATTATTAACGTTTTAAAAGAATTTAATTTGAATCCCTTCATTGTAAATACTATTATTAATTATTTTGGAAATAGATAAACTTCATTAGCAGTTGGTCGCTCTTTGGTTGCAGAAGACTGGTGTGTGGGGTGCCCCAGGGCTCTGTCCTGGGACCCACACTGTGGAATATTTTGTATTCCAGAGTTCATCTTAAATTGGAGCAGTCTTTGTCCGTTACTTGTAAGGAATTTGAAGTGGTTTCCTATGCAGATGATCTCTATTTGATAGCTAAGGTTGACAAGCATTATGATCTTAATTTAATTGAAATCGTTTGCAAGTTCTTAGAAAATTAATTAGTGATTTAAGTTTGTCTTTTTCTGTACCCAAGTGAAATTTTATTGTTTTCGGTGATCAGAGAATTGCACAGTCTGTTAAAAATTCAAAGTTAATCTCAAGTCAACCAATTAACCATACAAATCGTCTTAAATATCTTGGTCTAATATTACATCACAAGTTATCTTTTATTCCACATATTGAGTATATCCACAGGAAATGCGACTCCATATTCTTTAAGCTAAAGAGATTGCAGCCTAATACTTTTGGGGTTAAATATAGGGAGAGGGTCATTTTGTATAAGGGGCTGATACAGTCACTTTATGCATATGGCTCTCTTGTTTATATTAATAAAAACGTTTTACGTTCTCTTATCAAATGCCAGAGGGAGTTTCTTCTTAGTATTTCATGTCTATACCGAACGTGTCTCACCTCTGCTGCTAATATGTTATATCCAATATCATGCCACTGGATCTTTTTGTCATTGGCACCTCTATCATCTTAGAATTTAGAGTTGTTAGAGACGTTGCTTGTGTCAAGAATTTCCAGTTCCTTAATATTGATCCGCATGTCTTGGAATCATTTCCTAGTGTTCCTATTCTAAAAAAATATATTCAATCCTCACTTATTGATATTTGACAAGCTAGGTGAGACAGTTGTTCGACTGGAAGGAAAACCTTTGTGTTTTTCCCAAAGGTTTTGGAGCGTTGTAAACTTAAAAATATTAATATTAACTTTTACAATGCTCAGGTGCTCTCTGGCCATGGTAAATTTGGTTCATATCTGCATAGGTTCCATCTTGCCTCCAGTTCTCGGTGTACCTTTTGCTGTTCCAGCGAGGACTCCTTTGGTATTGTAGATGATATTTAGCATTTAATGTTTGTTTGTCCCCTGTTTGATGATCTTAGAATTAAATTTAAAATACATACAGGACAGCTTCTTGTATTTTCTAAACATAACCATGCCGGTCTTCTGTCATATATGGAGTTGTCTATGCTAAGAAAATTTAAAACTGGTAGGTAAAATTTTTAGCAACATTTTGTCCTGTTTTTAATGTTTTAATTCAACCGTGAATCCGCATATTTTTTTATTTATTTTTTTTTCTCATGGTCATTGCCTCCATCCATTTTGTAATACCGTTGCATGCAACATTAATAATAATATTGTCTACAATTGTTTTTATTATAATTTATATATATATATATATATATATATATATATATATATATATATATAATATGTATATATATATTTCTTTTACTTTTTATAATTATATACACTTTCCTTATTGAATAGTTAACATGTTCATAATTGATTTTTTATCAGTATTTTTTTAAGAATATCTTTGTGTATACTTACTTTGTTTGCAGTTGCACTCCTTCAGTTATTTCATTCAGTCTTGTCTTCGTGTTTGTTTTATAATAAATTTAATTTTGATAATATAATTTTTTTCTCTTCTGTATGATATTTAGACGCAACCTTTTATTTATTTTTCTTTGGCTTCATCTTTATCTTAGCAATATTACTTTTTTTTTTTAATCACTATCTTAAATTGAATGTGTATGTATATATGTGCACGTGTATATGTATATTTTGTTTGTACAACATTCATTTTTATATTTACACATATACTATACAAAACTAATTTTACACACATTCTTGATGGTCTAATATATTTCTCATCCCTTATTCCATCCTATTTTTAAGTTGCACATTGCGGGGAAACTACCACACACTCCTATTTATATTTTGTATTATACTGAATATTTTCTTTTGTTTCAGCTACTCAACACTTACACACAGTTATCCATTAAGAACATTAGTTGCACCCTTATAAACACAAATTATTTAATACATTTGTCCCACCGTATAAGTGCGGATTGGGGACTTATAAAAAAATAAATAACTGCCTACACTACTACAATCTTAACCTATAGATTAAATAATTAGTAACTTTGATAATTTAACATGTTGCGTACGCTGATCCAGTGATTAGTTTTCAGTAATATTAACTAAATATGAATAACGAATATGGGGTTTAATAGAACTATAATTATTATTTAACTATAAACTAGGTCCTAAGGCGTTTCACATCATTTGCAGTGTCCAGTAACTGTGTAACTTCTTTATTAGTGTGACCATGTAGTCTCTGTTCGTGTTTGACTGAAAAATTGTGAATGATGTCATCAACTTGTTGAATATTTAGATCATAATGTACATTACTGTTCCGCTGGTACCATCGTGCGTTAGTCAGCGTCCGAAGAATTTTGTCCTGCTGTCGTTGGACTCTGTTGGAAGCAGAAGAGCACTCTCACATTTTAAGTCTATATGTCCAAATGGGACGTAGGATTATTTGATATAGTAACCTCTTCTTGCTGTATAAGTCTATAGGCGACTTTCTGCCGATTGACCAGTACATCTGATTCATTTTGCGCTGTAACTGTTGTTTCTTTTGCCTGACGTGCGTTTTCCATGTTAATCGTGTATCAAGATGAATGTCTACCTTGCTGTATTCGCACGAGGTACTTGAACATTATTTATGTATATATTGTGATTCACATCAACAGGTCGTAGCGTGAATGTAACATGGATAGATTTTTGTTAAGTTAACTCGATTTTCCAATCTTGCATCCATCTAACTATTTTGTTAAGGTGTTTCGGAAGCGCATCTATTGCCTCTATTTGGGGGGTCTCATGACCGTATCATCTGCATAAGTAGCAGTAAAAATCCCATCTGGGGCTGGAATGTCAGCTGTATATAGCATGTACAACACCAAGGACACTTCCTTGTGGTACATCAGTACGTATAAGTTGAAAATAGTCATGGGCATAATCGATTAATTCTTATAATCGACTAATTAGTAATTTGGCTTTTTAAAAATCAACTGATTAATCGATTTTTTAACGATCGAAATTACCTATTACCTCGTTTACGATAATTCAGTTTCCTACCATTCGCAATTCTGTGCGTAGACGATTAATGACGCAACAATTCGCGTTCCCGGCTGACTGTACTATTTCTGCGATTGTTTCCGAGAACATGTCCACTGCCGTATTACGATAATACCGGATAAATATATTGTCTTCGCGGAAATTTAAACTTTTGATTTTGGTACGTTCGCAATTTGTTCCGTATGTCTATTTTTTTCACTTATCGACATTTCGAAAACACTTAAGAGCTTTCGTTTGCTCAGGTTGAAAATAATAAGTATTTTCGGAATGTAACGAAGTGACAAACTGGACGTAGTTTACATATGGAAAAATTCTGAACCGATATTCACTTCGTGAGAATCGATACCGAGCGAATAATTCCAAAATTCGAAACAATTTTATCGTAAATTAATGAGAAATTTGCTACGTCATTAATAAAACAAGAAAAAAAAAAAAGTTTAGGAGTATATTTTTTATCGTATTTCTTAATAATGGAACCGAATATCGGACTGAGGTTAATTTTGTTAGAAACGGTTTTTATTACGCGCACATAAAAGTATATATATGTATATATATATATATATATATATATATAATATATAAATAAGGCATAAAATATATATACACACATTATATGTACGTGTAATACATATACACGCATGAGTAGAACGTTGTAAAATAGGGAAACGATGATTCCCCCCAACTACGATGAATTCGTAACGTCTGCATTTACGGCGTCCGGTCGACTAACGGAACGAGGCAACAGCTTGTGACGTCTATATGGTTTTTCATTTCGGTCTAACCGTATAGCCGCACGCGTCATTATCGACGATTATCGTCGGTTACCGTGAATTGGCGGTAGTGGCAAATAATATATAGAAGAGTCCTTTACGATCGTAAACGTACAACCCGCGAATAGAATAAAAATAAAAAAATTTGACTAATAAAATAACTTCGAAATGTTTTCACCTAATCCGAGGATTTATTTATTTATTTTTCCATTTTACGCTCGTTCGATTTCAGAAGCAAACGACGTGGCAAGCCCAGAGTTTATTGTTTCTCTTCACAAATCGTGTGACTTGATACCCTTGTAGGTTATTTTGAATACAAAATGGACTAGCATACAAGGCGTTAATCATATGCAACGCAGATGATGTACGATGTGAAAAGCGATTTGTTCTTTTTTATAGGTGATATTTAAGAGTTATACGATTTCATGCCGCTAGCTCTGTAATGCAAAGTCGACCACCAGGTTGAGAGTCGAGCGCTTTAGCAACTATGCTACCACAATTTTTATATATATATATATATATATATATATATATATATATATATATATATGCGTATTTAATTAGAAAATAAAATAACCTAATTAAATGGTCGTGTAGTCTGCAACCCTGATCACGTGTTCTTCGAATGTCCTTCATTAACAGCATTACGTTCTGAACTGTATCTCAAATTACTTTACGCATCTCGTGGTGGTCCTCCTTATAATGTAATGTCCCTTCTGCATGTTGAGAATCTAGATTTATTCCCGGACATAGCGACTTTTCTCGAGAAGTTGTCCGAGTTCATAAGAATATGAGTTAGTGATTATTACGGCTCCACGTTGGGTAAGCTGTAAAGGCATCCCCATTAAAAAAAAAAAAAAAAAAAAAAAAAATTAAACATAAATATTAGTAATAATAAAATCATCGTCATTATCATTAAATACCGTCTCCGTATCGGAGATAGGCGACTACTTACCTATACATATTTTATTGTACACTGTAAGTGGCTTATAAGGCAATCATAATATGGCGTTAGCTTGGTTAAACACACACACACCGGGGAGAACTGATTATAATCGCTCCTTTGTTACGGCACAACGCAGACATATTGTCATTACTAGCGCGTATATGGTGTTGCGCGTGGCGGTTTGCCATTTCCTTCCAGGCGATAATATTAGGATTATTTATATTTTTATTTTCCGATGATAATTTTCCCGACGCTGATTGTATTCGAACTCGGTACTTTCCATATGGAAGTCCGTGTTGTAGCAATAGGCGAAAAATACATACACACATATATATATAAATTGATCATATATGTTAATATTATTCGTAGTATTTTACAACCGTTGAACGGGATATAGATAATAACCTAGTTACAATAATTCCCAGTAGAATAGACGTAATAATAATAGTATATATACATAACGACATATAGCGGTTAATGTCAAAACTTTGTACTTGTAGCAGATTATGGAAATTAAATACATTTTAAATTAGCGTCCACGAAGCAGACGAATAATATAATTAAAATTTATTCACAATATATATATATATATAAGCATATATAAATATGTTTCCGCTATATTTATATTATTAAATATTTTAAAGTAAGTAATTTCTCCGAACACGAAATATATATGGAATATGCAAGAGCCTATTTGTTAAATAAAGTTATACACAGTTAAGCCCGACCATAATATTATTCAAGCTGCTTCAATCGTTGAATTACTTGATGTATATAAGGAATCGTAGAAATCGATAATTTGGGTCCTGTACAATCTTTGTATACATCCGTACGAGGATTGTCATCATATTGTGCTCAATCCTAAGATTGGTTTGTCATTGATTTCCATCTTTGTCGATTCTGTGCCATCTGTTTCAGTTCTCCATAGATGACGCCGTCACATGTTCGAGTATCTGTGAAATGTAATCTGTTCGCGGCCTTCCAATCACATTCTTTCCCGGATGCATCCCTTCTATTAGATTAGCCCCCTTCGTGACGCCTATCATTTGGGTTTTTCTTTTTACTATTCTGTTTAACAACATAGGTTTTTCATTAATTCTTCTCAAAACTTCCTCGTTGGCTACCTTATCATTTTATTTTTAATAATCTTCTGTAACACCAGAGTTCTAATGCCTTCGCTTCTCGTCTTTCGTCATTATCCCAGCTTCGCATCCATATAGGGCATATATATATATATATATATATATATATATATATATATATATATATATATATATATACATACATATACTTACGAGATGTAATTCCTCGTTCATTATTTATAAGATTTTTAATTGTTATATCGGAATCTATCGCTACCGCTATTTTTTTCGATGCACCATATACTCTATTCTTCCGTGTATATTTTCAAGACAGGTTGCAGCATTGGTTGTCGTATGAACGTTTCATCCTCGTAGTTTGTTTATATATACGTATACATATACATAAACAGATATATATGTGTGTGTTTATGTATATATATATATATATATATATATATATATATATATATATATATATATATATATATACATAAATATAAATAATTAGAGGACTCAGTTTCACTTCTTATAAAAAAAAAACCGAGAAACCTATCGTTTCATTATTAAAAACCCACATTCGTTTGCACTGAACGAATTGTTTTTATTCTGGGTTCATTGAAAATACTAAAAAGAAGATACTTAAACTATAAGAAATAATTAAACATAATAATAATAATAATAATAATAGAAACGCCCAGAATAAAAAACCGGACGTAGGTCTTCTTATCTGATCGTTGGGTGGCAGGTAGTTCTAGAACTAAGATCTTCTATTTGTAGTTTTTATTTATTTATTTATCAGTTGATATTATCGTTCGATTAGATTTATTATTACTTCTCAACGACTTAACTATTCAGAATAAAGAGAGCGCGACTCTTTCTGAAAGTCAATAAAAAACTAATTACCATCCATGCGGACTTGGATAAACAAGCGAAATTCGTGGTCTTGTATTATTTTATTACGTTTTCGCTGTTCGGTTTTGTTCTCATTCGTCACGTTTGGTAGAAGTAAGTCGTTAAATAACAAAAAAGGTGAAAAATCTTTTGTTAACACCAGCTAATAGGTTTGTATATACCTTAACACACATATTATTTACGTATATATACATATATATATATATATATATATATATAATTTATATATATATTTAAATAAATACGCCCGTTTCGAACTTCGCGTTCGGTAACATCGGGTCGTTAAATATCGATGTCAGTCATTTGCTCGCATAAGTTGAATGTAGAAAAACTGAACAACTCCATGAGCTCTTAGATAGTTGATTACGATAATCCACACTCTGCTGTTCGCGAGTCTATGAACTTTAACGTTGATTCTTGTTTACGAAAAAAAAAGTCAGACAATAT
The DNA here is from genome assembly GCA_032883995.1 of Coronaproctus castanopsis. Taxonomy (NCBI): domain Eukaryota; kingdom Metazoa; phylum Arthropoda; class Insecta; order Hemiptera; family Monophlebidae; genus Coronaproctus; species Coronaproctus castanopsis. The sequence continues at coordinate 213,764,730 of CM065053.1, read as the reverse complement.
TTACATTATTTAACGATTTTATTTTACATCGTCCATAACTAACGGATTGGAAATTTTCGACGATTAATTTTTGTTTTATTTGGAGAAAAGCGTATTAAAAATTAATAAATCTTTAAAATATTAAATTATCGAAAAAGAAATATTTCGAAAAGAATAAAAACATTTCCCCGAAATATTTTCCTATATCATCATTCAAATCTTGGTATTTTACTTGTTTACGTCTTAATCGAAATGACGGTCATTGCGTCCTAACAGATCTTGCATTTTTTATAAAAAAAATTTTCGTAGAAAAATCTTTAAAATTGAAAATAAAGAACAAAAAAAAAAAAAAAGGAAGTAAAAACCGCTAAAAGTTTTTCCTTTATAAAAAATCAGAAAGCTTTCGGCTGTTAGGACATTATCAAGTGTGAATATTTAAAAAGATAAAAAATATAAAATGAAAATATGAAAATGTTCAAAATAATTCCCCTAAATATTAGATTTCTGAAAACGAAATATTTCAAAAATATATTTTCCAAAATATTTTTCTATGTTATCGTACTTATTTTTTTTTTTTTTGAATTTTATTGAAAATATGAAAGTATTAAAATATTTAAATAATTCCCCTAAATATTAGATTATCGTGAAAGAAATACTTTTAAAAAGTATTTCACAAAATATATATTTATATGTTATCATTTAAATTTCATCATTTTACTTTTCATTTTTTTAATCATAAATCTGAACACCGTTTAATATGTCTAATGTGACGAATAATTGAATATGTATATACATATATATACATATATATATATATATATATTATATATATATATATATATATATATATATATATATATCGTTCAGTATAGATGATAATTGTAAATTTATTTAGGTTATAAGAAAAAGAAGTATAAAAAATTATTGTATATTATTTCAATTTCAATTTCGCCATTCTACTAGTTATATAAATACACATATTATTATTATTATATATAAACCGAACAAAATATAACACAATCACTAAAAGTTTTTTAATCGCGAAGATATAAAAAAAGTTGTAATAATTTGGTGCGTGCTTGAAAATGACGTAACTGTCGAAAAGCTTCGCGATTAAAAAACTTTTAATGATTGTGTTATATTTTGTTCGGTTTATTATTAATTAATAAAATCACTACTATCCAGTATATTCAACATATATATATATATATATATATGCGTATCATGTCTTACAGTTAATTTTATGTATGTAAAGTTGTTTGGACGTCTGTAAGCAATAAAACAGACATAAACTCGATCGTGTCATAATGTGCAACTATTTTCCAAATTCGGCTCATTATTAAAGAAAATCCCGGCTAACTACGATTTTGATTAATATTATTGGGTTCTATCCTTAATCAACATTTATGGATTCTGTAAAGAAATCGGTTATTGATCCGGATATGTTTGAGGAACAGATCCGAATAGGTTTTATATTTCCAGCATCGTCGTCTAAATAGTACATTTTTGGCGAGAAAAGGAATGTTGTATTTTTGGTTCCTTTCGATTGGAAGTATTTATGAACTATATGTTTAATCTGTTTTAAATATAATACATCGATATAATATTCTAATAAGGAGGAATATTGTAATATGCGTGTGTGCGTAAATGTAATATATATGTATATATGTGCATATGGTTTGCAATAGACTGTTAAGCAACTCGAACAGTCGTTTGTTGTGAAATAGAAAATTGGAAACAGCTGTATAGTAGACCAGCAAACATAATATTATTTTCGTTAGATACTTCTTATACATATGTATACGTGCATGAAACCATATCTACTTTTCAGAAATTCGGCACAAACAACGGTAACAGCAGAGTATATATGTATTAAAAAAAAAAAAAAAGCTGTTGGAAAGTACACGAAAAGTTTTATCGTAATATGAAATACTGCGGTTTCGAATATTATCGCTCTGATGAAACAGTAGTAGTTAGGATTCGTGCCTGTAGAGATGATATTTTGTCGGTAGCGGGTTATGTGACGATTGCCGAGTATAATAACTAGGTAGTGAAACACAGCGGAAGAAGATGAGGTCAAGACGTGAAAGGAGAATAAGTTTTTAAAGTTCTTGTAGGTACATAAGGAAACGCTGATAATGTGGTTATTTGTGTTATAAGGCACGTGAGTTGCCAGGATTATTATTATTATTTCGAGATGTGATGTTTTCGTTATTATTGAGTACTAGATGTTCTCTATACACAGATAGGACCCGAAATTGAGTATTAGGACTACGAATAGTCTTCGAACGAGGTATGTATACTTTTCCCTTTTATATATATATATATATATGTGTGTGTAAACACTCTACAGGAGCGAAGTAGAAAATGGCAGCAACAAACGACGGAATTAGATGCGTGTGTAAGAGAGAAAGTATTATTATTAAGATGAGGAGGCTCGTAGTATGTGGAAGCAATAAGCTGCGGAAAATGGCTATGGCGCCATATTGAATTCAATGAAGACGTTCTTCATTCTTCAACTATATGCTGTTAACGTTGTTAGCGGAGTACTTTGAACACAAACTCGACGACTCTCCAGGGAGTATAACCTGTGTTCTTCATCTGCACCGGTATTACCATTACTACTACTACTACTACTACATCAATGGACGTCCGCTGGCCGAGTGTATACGCTATTTCATCTACTCGTATACGGGTAACTCTATATTTTCTTACGAACTTACACGTCGATATCTATATCCGGGCAACCCAACCATGTTTTATATCTTGCGTCTCTTCTTGTTTTTCCGGTGACGTCTTTTTCTTTTTCCCTTTCAGGTCGGTATCTCATTTTCCGTTTGGCGAAATCCCAGATATTTGTTTTGGAACGTGCCACTTTAAATAAATATAGTAATAATATTTGAAAGATTTTTCTTATATATTCTTAATTTTCAGTTTTCTATTCAATCGGTGCTACTTCTAATAAGGTGAAGAACGTAGCGGCGTTCGGGTGTTTACAACCGCTTTTTCGTTACGAGAGCAGTCGCCTAAAAATGGTCAAGAGAGATAAATCGCCTTGTAGCGTCGTCTATTATCGATATTATAAACGATCGAATAATTTAATTTTTTTAAATCATTACTATTAACTCGGAATAACGTACAAATATTATTAACATTGGTTATAACAGATTCTCTCTCTTCTCTACGACTAATATGTGCCGTCAAGATAATAAGAATACCATACTATTAGAAATCCAACACAACCTACATGCACTATACAAGGAAGGATGGGATATCCGCTTTCTGTGGATCTCGAGTCACATTGGGATGCACGGTAGTGATAAAGTAGACCTTGAAGCTCGGTCTATGGTACTTAGTATCAGAATATTCAATCAACATTAGCGTGAACAACAGTAAACAGGAATTGACTACCGACTGGACCTCACAAACAACCTTCCTGAGGAGCATAAAATCAACCATAGAACCCTGATGGCCTCTACATGGCACAAGCATAAAAGAATATGGTACTCTAAACCGTCTACGTGCGGGCCATACAGCCGTATCACACAATTATCTGTATACCAAAAGCCCTTCACCAACAAACTGCCCCCTATACGAACATTTAACAGAACCAACAGTCACACACTTAATCTACAACTGCCGCACCACACAACAAAATACAGTGCCCGATACACAAAATCCTCTCAAACAACCCTTAATCGATAGGTAAAATTCTTACTTTTGTCAGAGAAAGCAGACTCGTAGCATATAAACTAGATACATATCTCCTTATGCTCAGAATTCCCTTAATTCGATCTTTCGTTTTAAATCTGCATTACTGCTCTTGCATCTTTTTTTATTTTCACGATGTACGCTTTACCGGGTCTCTATAGATTCCCACTTTAATACTAAATTAGACGGTTATATGCAATTATAATTAACGATGTAAATGGTTTAGTGTTGTTTGTAAATTATTGTGATCTCGCTGTGAGGAAACGCATTTCAAAATTTATGTAACATAACGTTAAGCAAATTGTACAATATACCGTCACTAAGTTAATTGGCATCGCGGCCGTAATTAAATAAATTAAAAAAAAAAAAAAAATCTTTTAAATTAAGTACCAATTATAACAGGAAATGTTTAAAAACTGATTCTTACTCGGAATATGTAAGTTCCATGATTTATAAACATATTCGGATAACTAAATCTAACGGATGTCTACGTTTAAAACGTCCGGTGTCGTAACATCTAGGTATCGCTTCCACATTTATTCGCTTATGTAAACGCTTCTCTACGTTTTCAAGCAAATTCAAATTAGACTACCTGGAGATCCGGCAATTGCACACGTAAGATTATATTTTGACGCCGCTATATCACTCCACGATTGGATCGCTCAGTACAGCCTCATAAGGCAAATTCCATAAATCGGTTTAATGATCTGTTCAGTAATAATAGTCATATTCAATACGGTCTGTCTATCTGTTAACCGGTATAATTGTCGTACTTTGGTTTTAATTTGACGAACGCTCCTTTTTAAAACGAATTTTCCACGCGACAAACGTTCATCTAGATGCATACCTAGATACCTTGCAGAATTAGTTCGTGGAATAGATTGAATTGTACGACGCACTATACCGAACTATCTTATTTACACTCCTAATTAGACCTGTTCGATATATTAACCCTTTCAGTCACACATAAAATTTTAACATAAAATGATAAATTCTATCTGTTTATTGCTTTTTTAAATTATTTTCAATATTTTTACATAAATATAATTATAATTGAGACATGGTCAACCGGAAAACATATAATTTTTTCATGTACCATACAGTGGACATGGTGACTGAAAGAGTTAATCGGTAATGACTAATTGATGAGGTTTAATACGTTTCAGCCTTCTGAGATCCAGATCAGTAGACAAAAGGGTCGATGCCTCCGGATTAGATAAACCGTTTCTGATGCTGTCGAGCATAATCATATATTACTTCATTGACCCGTTTGATGTGTTAATCTGAGTGCGTCATTTACGAGCATTAGTGATGGAATAAATTTATTTTGAGCTGTTTCAAGTACTTTTCGATTCGATGCTTTATCCCCATATTTGTATATAAGTCCATATTGAAAATGTAACAGTTTTATTATAATAGGAGCTTGTTCTCTGGTTTCATTTTAGAGCAATATGAGCCAGTGTACATTTGAATCTGATCGATATGTGTTCTCCGTGTCTGAATCTATATGCATATTAAAAGTATTTCGTAGAATTTGCAACAAGGAACTTGCTGATTATCAATGTGGATAACATATACCTAAAAAAAAAAAAATGTACTTAAAGAATAACGATAAATACGGGGAATGTAAAATTCGAAATTGATTCACCGGGTCACACATTTCTTTATATTGTACAAGTACATAAGAGTTGAATACATCTACAAACGGTTCAAGAATAAAAACGATACAATTAATACATTAAGATATCTTCATCTTTTTCTCCTCAACCTCGCTGTTGGTGGGTGAGTAACATATAGCACATTACATCCTTCTACGGGAGCTTGCTCGTGCTTTTCGCTTAATTTGGTCCACATATATCCAATTCGTGGTCATATTAAGGTCGCGATATTAAAAGAAAAGAAAAAATATGATTAATTTTTCTCTTTTGCATATGTAAGTGGAGAAGATATAATCTAGGACTAGAGAATATATGTAAAAAATTAAAAAAAAAATTACTGAAATAAATTTGTACTTTTATTAAACGAGCAATTCTTGTTTATATACTCGGCTATCTCGGAAACCGCTCTAACGATTTTCGGATATGAAATTTTATACATAAGCGAAATTTATGAAGTGATTGAAAATGACCTATATGGAAATTTTTCGACATTTTAGACCTCGACATGCCGTAAATTTCTGTAAATTTCTCGATAATTACCCTAATGTACGTTGAAAATTTCAGCTCGATCAACCGTTCGAATGATGATATATACGCTCGGAAATTTATTTTTTAAAAGCGTAGTTGTCGCCCGTGAATATAATTAAAATCGTTTATGTTCGATTTATCGTAGGATTTTCCTGAAATATTTGTTCATCTGCGAGATCAAAAAGTTTCAAATTTTTTTCCGACAAACATATTAAGGGTGCCTTCTTCTGATATAATATTTTGGCTATAATTCCGGGAGTGGTTATGCGCGTTATGGTTTTTAATATAACAATAAAATATATTATTCGAAAAAATACATTTAGGATATATATATATATATCTAATAGGTGTACTTTTATACAAATGATAAAATTATAATCGGTAATAAAAAAATAAAAGTATAAATTCATTAAGAAGAAGAAAAATATGTATTCGATATTTAAAATTCTTAAATTAATTATTAACGTTAAACACCTAATATAATAACGTTAAAGCTTTATCACACGCGCTAAAGAAATAAACTCTAGATATTATATTACGAAATTGCGCCGGAAAGAACCGAATGAAAAAACCCATAGATTATTTTATTTTTTTTTCAACGTGTATTTAACCTATAGTCGACAATTTCTAAAACTAGTTCGGAGTAACGTAAATACTTAATAATAATGTAATTAATTATAAAAATCGATGTTTCAGTAGACGATTGTACCGCGAGTGCGGAGAAGCTTCGAATTATACAACAGTTTGAATTAAGTGTCCCCAGTGGTACTTATTACATTTACGTTGTAAAAAATTTTCGATACAACCCTTTTGGTCCCAGTGGTTTTACTGTGAAACCGTCTTTTAAAATGATCCTGGTGCTAACAAATTGAAATCATCTTAATTATAATCGCTGCAGAGCTCTCTGTACAAATAGAAAATACATTTCCCTAATACGAATCTAGAGCGTTATTTAATTTACATTGAAATGTACACAGTGCGAAATATTGAGATTTTTTTGGTTTTTATGTGTTTTTTCATTTTTTGAAAATTTTTTCATTTTCCACTTGTACAAGTATTTTATTATATCTTTTTGTAAGTAATAAATAGATTCATTCTTTACTATCTAATAACGTATATATCTGTAATTGAATTTTATATTAAGCGGTTACTTTGTCTCATTTTATTTATTTTTTAAATATTAGAGCTATATTCAATGTTTTTTTTTTTTTTTTAATTTGTTTTTCTACGAGAGATGAATTAAATGAATATATAGAAAAATGGTAATATATCGAGATTAAAATAATTTGTAGTTTTTCATATTGAAAATGGACAAATTTTTAATTAGAAATTTTTATAATATTTAAAAATTAAAAACAATACTAAAAATTAATATATTCGGTATCCCAAAAAACTAGTCGGTGGTTTTTCATGTCCCTGAGAGAAACTATCCTATAAAAAAAAAAAAAATGGATAAATTTTAATTATAACAACATTTTGAATGTAATCAATTTTTAAAAAATATTAAAAATTAATATATCCCAAAGGGTTAACCAAAAAAAACGGAATAGCCGACAGACGTTGGGTAAAGTGAAACGATTTAAATCGTCGATAATATCGCACACTCGAGGAACAGTTTGTCGTCTCATCGTCGTTAGGACGTTGTTATTAGAATTTCAAGTAGCATTAGCGTGTCGTCCTGAAGGAAATTTCTTCTACGCTTAAAGTTCAGCGTTAAATTTTTCTTTTTCTATTTTTCTTCTTTTCAATAGCGAAATATTTTCCGCTCGTTTGTTTAATCTCGCTATTCCGGAGATCATTTAAAAACATAAGTCATTATTTTACATACACACGGAATATATATTGCATTTATAAAATATGCGGCGCACATATGTGACGGAACATCATCAAAGTTGTATAACAACACGCGTACTTACGTACGAGACGGGTAAAGTTTCTTGTAAGTATTCGCGTTAAAAGTTCGGGACGAATTTCTAAGTTTATTGTCTCTTTCTAACGACCGTTCTTCTTCTTCTCTCTTTATCAATATCTTCCTACTCTTCGTTATGTGTAAACTTCTTTTATTTTAGTTTTTTCTTTTTTTTTCGCGTCCGTACATTCGTGTGTATTGCTGAGTATATCGACTGGAAAGATATAAACTTCTGCTTGTACGCTGTGTCCAAGTTTTTCTTCTTCTTCAAATGTCTCAGATTTTTTTTTTATGATAAATTTTCAAAGTTTCGCTAAGTAGAATTTGTTTTTTTCGAGTTCGTAGATTCTATAAACGCGACCGAATCCAATAATGAGTACATCGCGTTCGCTTAATATACGATTAGAGAGAACTCTACAGGTTAAAACGGATTAATTCGAAGACGATGTAACATCGCTCATTAATTGTACAATCGGCTCAGTCATTCTTATTGTACAATTTGTTCTCTTCCTCGTAGATTTACAAACGCTCTACAGCTCTTTAAACTATTTAGATATTCAATTATCGTTTTCCTCGGTGCAATAATTCCAAATTGAAAATGTTGTATCGGAAATACCAAATATAATATCGCGGATGCTACGAGATACAATTTTAAACATGTCCGGCCGTCAATGATTGGCTTATTTAAAAACTTAATAATTTCTTTAATCTTAGTCTAATATAAATCCACCGTTACACCGGTTATTCCGTCTTTCTTGCCGGGTATTTAAAATAATTACGTTAATGTGTTGTTTATTTTTTTTTAATTATTAATTTTTAATTTTTAATATTTATGCGGTTTTCGTAAGTTTACGTCAAATTTTTTATTAAACTGTTTGGCCGATTTGCAATGAGTAGTAAATGATAATCTAAAGATTTTATAAAAAGTCGCTTAAGTCAATCGGTAGAACTCTAGTGACAATTGGAGCTGCAGTTTTTAATAACATATAAAAGATTTCTTAAAATTCTTTACAATAGGAATTATCACATAACAATTTACACATGCTAAGTTTGTTAATCATATCAGTGATTCGCTCGTTTCCAATTAGCACCATTTCGTTTTTTTTTTCTTTTTAAAATTCAAGATCACAATGCCGAAAAGGTTTTTTTTTTCCAAAGTTCTTCAAATAACTCTAACGTTATCAGCTTCTGTAGCGTTTTTCAAAATAGAACCTAAATCATCTGACAAATTCTGCATCGTAATTGTAACGCGTACAAACTTTCTTTACGTATATACGAGCATAATACATTCTAGAGTGTTGGTCCGTGGAACCTTGAGGTATTCTGCGTGATAAACTAATAAAACTCCCGCGTTTAATATCTGTTAGGGAATTGTAAATTACTTTAATTAATTCCGGAAGAACTTTACGTGTTTTTAATATTTCAATTATTGTAGTTTCTTGGTCCATGGCGACTGCAGCACATCGCATTAAGCGGCGCAATCGCATTGCACCGTTATCGTCAACAACGTCATTCTTTACACAGAGCACAATGCAAACATCACGTTGCTGCCGCTTCAATACTACACGTGCCTCAGTTTATTCGCTTCACAGCCGTTAGTGATTGTGATGTTGATGATACGAATAGAACCGTATGTTATACAAGGCACATCATCCGTCGGTAGTTGGGAACCTCTTTATCATTGTTTTATACCGCGGATATAGGTCCAGTTAACATTAGGACGGCATCGTTTCAATCTGAAATAAATTCAGAGAATCGGCAATATTTATCTAGTGATCAGGAGATAGAAACTGTCTACTCTGAAAGTAATAATGACATCTATCACCTAAATACAGTAGAGGACCGCTATACATAATATCAAAAATATCAACGATCGATTTTTTAGATGTCCCTGACTTCAATCGCCTGTGTTTCATTTTTTTTAAATTGCTCATTGTTATAATTATTTAAATTATTATTATTATTAATATTATTAACGTAGTCAACGAATTATAAACGTGTTATTGAAATCTCTTTCGTTACAGTGACCAGTCATTCCGATAAAGACGGTAAAAAGAAACACACTAGACCAACGTTTAGCGGTCAACAAATTTTTGCTTTAGAAAAAACCTTCGAACAAACTAAATATTTAGCCGGACCGGAAAGAGCTAAATTAGCGTACGCCCTCGGTATGACCGAATCGCAAGTCAAGGTAAAATTGATTATTCTATTTTTAATATTTACAATTACTATCATTAACATCTAAGAAAGAGTAACCACCCGTAGATTACCTGTAGATTTACACACCGTGTACCGCATCTAATCGGGAAAGAAGAGAAAGGTTAGACCAGTATAGATTGAAAGTTGGATAAGCGGGAAGGACGCGTTATTAAATTAAACGATGTAAATTGGAGTATTCGAGAAAATTTAGTTATTGCACACGTAGGAATATTTAGCAGGCTGAGCGGTTTGTCGAGAATTGATCGTTCGGAATTGAAGCGCACACATTGGAGGAGAATGTGGTGGACGGTAATGAAGACATTACAGGTTGGACATAAAGAAGGATAAAGATTTTAAGGATATAACTGTGCGAAATATTAGTGTGGCCTAGGCGCAGACGAGCAAGTACATCATCTCTTCTATTTGTTGAATAGAAGCGTTTAAAATTTGCGACATATTTTTCCGGGAAGAGATTAAACACTTCAATGTACGTTTTTCTTTTTTTTTTTTTTTTTTTTCATTTGCGAAGTTTCTCTTTAAACGAGGTTATGAAAATTTTAAAATGGCGAAACTTTAGCTTCATAAATGTTCAATTAGAATATTTTTGCAGTGTTTTTAAAAAAAAAAAATAAACTTAACACGTAAAAAGATAATTATGGAGTATCCTAATAAATTATGAAATAACTCGCACTCCTGAATTCCTTAATATCCATCGGTTATCGTCCTCCTTTCTCTATCACTTCCTTAATTTTTTCTAATGACTCCCGTGTTTTCCTCCTTCTTTACAAATTCCTAACCAATTGTAATATTAATATATAATAACTATTTATCAACACGTTAGTGGGTTGTGATTGCTCTTCAGCAGTGCCAAAAAAAAAAAAATAAATAAATAAATATTTAGAAAAATAATTTTAATCGACAAAACTATGGAATATCAGATATTCGAGCTAGTCCAAAAGTATACATTGGACGTGAAACGGTTGAAATTTTCCATACATTCTTCCGGAACGAGATATTTAATAATAAAAGAATACATATTAACAAATAACTATATTACTCCTATGTCTAAAAGACGTTAACAAAAAAATTCGTTCTGTACTTAACCCGTTCATCGGAACTTTCTCAATTTTTATTCTAAAATTCTGTAATTTAGTATGTGACCTAATATATAAAACCTCTCCTGATTAAAAAAAAAAAACTTGGCTCCAGCATCACAGGACCACCGGAAGTGAAGAGATAGCATTGATATTTCCAACTGGTGGATCAAAAACGTAACAACGCTTTTACCAATTTACCGGGCTAAAATAACATAAATAGACGTAACGGTTGAATAAAATTTAATCTGAAAAAAAAATATATATATGAAATAAAGTAACAGAAAATAAAATTAAAATTAATAGGAAATACAACAAATATACAAATAAGAAACGACAAAAGTATATTTAAATATCATCCATTAACTGTCACTTTATATTCGATGAATGGGTTAATTACGCCGCTGAAAATTGACGTATAAATCGAGAAACACCGAATTTAATTGAAATATATATAAAATAACGAAAATAAAAATAGAATGAAAAAGAGAAGAGCTATAGGACATGTACTAAGAATAAAAAAAAAAAACACGCAATAGAAAAGGTGATAGGTAAAATCACTAGAGGTAGATTAGCGTATGTTCAAAAATTTGCGATATCCGGAAAAGGAGATTAGATACTTCGGTGTACGTTTTCCTTTTCTCTTTCGTAAATTTCTTGTTTGAATATTATTATATTTTACGCACAGTAGTTCGTTCCTCTATGAGTTTATAAACATTTTAAAATGGCGAAACTTTCTAGTTTCGAATAAATAAATAACGACTTTTCAATCGATGTATCTCGGTCATCTAGATCGATGATCGTTCTAGTACGCTATTAGATAAACAAAGCGACGCGTGTCCGAACGTAAATATTTATAATTCTTACGCACACTCGAAATAATAATAATAGAACAAAGCTGCGAAGTAGAACGCCCATCCAAGGGCTGAACATGAAAATATCTTATATACATATATATATATATATATATATATCTCAAAAACCCCAACTCTCTGATTCTTAATCAAGGATAATAAACTTTCTACCACTTGTTCGGGGAAAAGTCACGTGCCGTTAGATCGATGTTTCATATCTAAACACGGTTGAACACGAGTTCGTCGTTCCGTCGAAATATTTATGATTAGTCTATTTTCTCTTTCTCGGGCCGTTCATTCGATCGTTGTTCACATATAAGGGTGTGTGCGAGAACGGAACAACCTATTAATAAAGTTTATTACGCGGCCAACGAATTTCAAACAGCGCTTTGCTAGTTCTTATAAAATCGATCTAATCGTATTCGACCAACGCAATAGGCTTTAGAAGCGTTCGATGGATTTACCAATTCGAGCCATTAGTACTAGAGAAAAGGTTTTTTTTTTTTTGTTTTTAAGTTCTATGACGTTTCAAGAGGGTAATTTTCAAAATTTCGTACTTAATTCGATGTTTTCGCATAGAACACGGATGAATGAATAAATAATAAAACAAGTAGTTAAAATCGGTAATTTTTATATATCAAAAAGGCCGCAAAACTTTTCAGCTATTAAGCCATTATCAAGTGGACAATAATAAATAAAATATAAAAATATATATACGATTTATTTTTAAAAAATAATAACAATAAAAAACTTTATATATATATATTAGTATCAATCTATAGCCAATCAAATCAAATCCAACGTTCTTCCATTCCTTTCTTCTTATGCTTAGCTGTTTTAATTCTTGATAGTTCCTCGCTCCCATAATATCCTCCATAACCTGTTCCGTGAATCTTCTTTTCGGTCTTCTTCTTGTGCGTGTGCCGTCTAATTTTCCTTCTACTAATTCTGTAACACATGTCCAATCCATTTATTTCCTCGTCGAGAGATAGTTTTCATAATATGCTTTTCTTCCTTAATCCGGTTATAAACTTGTTCATTTGAAATCTTATACGTCTATTTTAAGCACTTTTCGCCAACACCAGGTTTCAAAAGCCTTCAGCTTTGCTATATCTACTTTCCGCAATGCTTCAACGCCGTAAATACAGACCGACCGCACCAATGTTTTTACAACATTTTTTGCTACGGCTAAATCTAGTTTTTTTTGATGATATGTTCTAGTCCATTTGCATATGGTAATATGGTCGGCATATCTTATCATATTTATTTCTCTTCCGTTTATCATAATTCCTTTACACTCGCATGCTACGTAATTCTTTAATAGCGTGTTCGATGTATAGGTTAAACAGATACAGGTTGCATCCTTGACGTACTCTTTTCCTTGTTATTGATTCGGTTTGTATGTTGTTCGCTTTTATAATTGCAGTTTTATACAAAATGTATAGATTATTCGTCTGGCTCTGTAGTCAACTCCATTTTTTTCTAGTATATCAAACATTTTCCCCCAGAGCAGATAACAAATTTGCAATAACTTAAAATCCCGTATTCTAAACCTCAACTTCGCCCATTTTTTGCGGTTCTGGACGATTCTATCGTATTGTTTATTATATATAAATTTAGCTAACCCATCTTCCTATCTCAAAAATTGCCTAACGCTCCTTGTTTTATTCCTAATATTCCAAATTTTTTTTATCCTATATGTTTATCTATTATTCGTCAATCACGCTTTTTTCTTCTTACAATTTCCTCCGATAAACGTATTATTTTTTCCTCGAACACTTAACATATATATATATATATCCCATTGTGACTATTCTCTATACGTTCCATGTGGTGTCCGCATTGGAACCACACAAATATTCAATACTTCACTAATCCCAAATGAAGTTTTAAATATACGTGTTTTAAAGGCCGATACTTTTTCCAAGCTAATGATATTCTTCTATGTTCTTCTCCCTCAGTCAAATTTCTCAATTCTAGTCATTTCCCTAAATACATTATTTCTTCTACGTATTCAATTTTTTGACCGGTCTATTTCTATTTTTATTTACTCGCTTATATTGGTCATAATTTTTGTTTTATCTATATTCATACTTGTTCGAGACTGACCTTTATTTCCATTTTTCGCCATACACCTTTATTCCTATTTCTTACTTTACTACCCGTCTAATACATATTATTAAAATGATAATGAATAATATTAGTAATATTACCATACCTACCTTTTGAGCGGTTTCTTACAAGATGGATATCATTACTGGGCAAGATGAGCTCGACTTATTATGCTGTAAAATATTACGCGAACGCGTATTAACGCTATTGGTAAAACGATCTAACGACCATTGATGTGTTTATTTTTTTTTTTTTTATGCTTCGTCTCTGTTACTTCTGCAGCCGTTGTTGTCCACTTATCAACGCTAATTGGTTCTTATCTCCAAATTATACCCTTCATTTGGATATATTGTAACAGCCATATCCATCGTGTTTATCAGCTTATCCGTGTACTATATACGGTCTAGCTGTTGGCAGCGTCCGTTCTTCACGTTTGTTGTGTCTAAATAAATGCGGAAGGCGACGGAAAACCAGCGCATTAATTCAACTTTAAAGGTTCGTTGAACAGATATTTTAATGGTTCCATGAAGACATGTAATGTGTAGCCGTTATTTAGAAATTTTGTCATAGGCGAATTAGGCGTGGAAATGATCGCTTTTCTAATATCTTCCTGCGAAAAGTCGAGAAAATGAATTTACAGATAATTCCGATTACAAAACCAGTCGGTAAGTTTGAGGTACATACAACTGTATAGAAGTATATACAGTAAATTTTAATATTTACCTGGAAGGCCCTCCACCTTCCCCGAGCCGGTGTTCCTCAACGCCGGGACAAGTCCCGTTAAGTTTATACCACCGACCCGTTCCTTCCAGAGACCGTCAAGACGGCTTCCAGCCCGACAATACAGCACTGACGCACCCAGGGGGCTCCGGGTTTAAAGCCCCCCGAAAGGGCTTAGAAAAATATAAAATACATATCAACCCGTAACTTGTAAACTTCAAAAAATTTCGCAGCTAAATTGATAGTTGAAACAGAAGAGAAATATTTGAAAGAGCTCCGGTTATAGCTAATAAAACTTCATCTAACAGCCTAGATTTCGTTACATTCTGTCCGCTAAGAAAGAAAAACAATGGCGGTTGGTTGAACCGTTCGGCATTCGGATCTGACCCAGGTTATGTGGTTTTCTTTTATTGTAGTTGTTATTACTTGTTTCTTTGTTGTTCGTGATCGTTTATTGGCTGTCGAATTTTGCTACACATTCGGCTATGTATATTTTATTCATTTTTATTACGAATTTTTTAATTTTTTTGAGGGGGTTGGGTGAGAGGGTGTTTGAACCCATCCACCAGATACAAATCCTAGGTGCGCCACTGAATATAGATAACTATGTGTACATCCATCCAAGTACAAAAATCTATCATAAATAAATGTATAAAAAGAAGTGCACGCCAGACACATCTACAAGCACAAACATATTCACAATATACGATAATAATAAATATGTACAACGTAGAATAATTGTAATAATCTTGGCAATGATGGAAGATAAAAATTACCTTTCGGTAGGCGAAGTAGTGAGAAAGAGTTAAAGAACGAAAAGTAAGAAGAATGAGTAATAAAATATAAATAAAAGAACAATAAAACGTTTTAAACGAACGAATAAACGCGCCATTTTTCGAAAATAAAGTTAACCAAAAAGTGACGTGTAAAAAAGAGGGATTGGTAAGAAAGCTGGTGGTGCGCTCTTCTTTAACCGAGAAAGTATTATATTATTGGATCGCTTTTCCCTCTCCATAACGAACTTTACAGCCGTTACTATGGATACGAACGGAATGTTTATATATACATATACATATATATATATATATATATATATATATATATATATATATATATATTAAATATATAAATGTATACGTGTATATGAAGCTTTAAGAGCTTACGGAAGAAGTGTCGACGCTGTTATCCTATAATTGGTAGATTACTGGGATAATTGAATAAAACTAACCTTTCGTTGACGCTTGTCTGCTGCGTCTGTTCGTATCGAATCTCACACCAGTACAGAATTTTGTCCTGGTGTAGGCTATATTTGGAGTTTTTTTTTTTTTCTACCGAGTTTTTTGTTCTATTTCTAAGTATTGCAGAGACTATATACGCTGTCGTCTACGATAGCCGTCTTCGTTCGCGCATAGGACAAAGCCGGTAAGCTTAGGTAAAGCCGTATATAAACGCCTATCCGCGAAACGCGCACAAGCGCGGACTGCTCCGGTCTACATAATAATAAATATGGACGAGAATAGCGGCTTTCAATAAAAATGTAAATAACGGTCGAGGAAAAATATTGTCAACGAAAACCGCGCCGGTGTTAAAGTCTCCAGGGTATTTACCAAAATACCGCATATTTCCGACGTCCCCGTCCTACGGTGATGCCGAATTCCGGATTGGAGGGTGTACTACGGCAGGATTTTGAGCTTTTTCCGTTTATCCGCAACTTATTTTTCGGTCTGTATTTTTACCCGGACGAAAAACTCATTTCTCTCTTTCGAATCTTAATCTCGCTGTTTTCAGTCTTCCGATAGCGTCTATGTGTATATCCGTCGAACCGATATGTTTTTCTATTATTATTATTATTATTATTGCCCCTTTTTTAAAACTATTTTCGATTCTATTTTTATATATACCGCCGGGACGGATGATGATATCCGTTAGTTCTTACACCCTGTTTGTTTCAAATAAAATTTCGCGGGGATTTACGAGGGATCAAATTTCCACACTATCAATCCCTCTATACAAAGTGTGTTTTTCTCTCCGATTTGACGAAATCATCGATATTACCTTATCGTCGATATTATTCTCGCTATTAATTTCTACTCGTTTCGTTTTCATTTATATACTTCTTATTCATTTTGCGCCTTTTTAAGTATATATATACATATATATATATATATATATATATATATATATATATATATATATATATGTATATAATTATTATTCTAGCTCACTCGATTACGAGTATGTTATTGATCAGGTTCTTCGTAATATTATTTAATGTTTGTGTCGCATATGCGAGACCAGACGAATTTTAAAATAGTCGTGAAATCGCAAAGCGAGCATCGAATTTCATGTATTATTTATTCTTTTTCTTTGATTTTCGGTGCCACTGGTTCACAATGTCGTCTGTGAACAATCTCCATTCGATCCTATTTTTGATCATCGTTTCTCATGTAATATCTTTTCGTGGATTCATTCCTGCTTTTTTAACTGTCCTTGTAATCATATCTTTATATCGAAATTTTGGACGGCCACATTTTACTATTACCTATTACTCCGTAAAGCATGCGCTTTGGAATACGTTCTTCGTCTATCCGTATTATGTGGCCAATCCATCTTAGGTGAGACTTCGATATTTGCTGTTCAATTGAAGAACATTTGGTCATTTGTTGTACCTTTATGTGATCTTTCCAGGCAATCCGAAGATAATCTAAAATGACAGACTTCTAATTTTTCAAGTTGATCAATTTTTATGGCCAGGTTTCTCCACCATATGGTCGACATTGTTACAGTTTTATACACGGTCATTTTAGTAGCCGTTGTTAAGTTTTTATTATTAAAAACTCGTCTAGAAATTCTACTATATGATATCGTTGCATTTCTAATTTTGTACAAAATTTCTTCATCTGGACTGCCGTCGTTACTGATAAATATTTCCCAGGTACTTAAATTCTTTCACTTTGTTTAATATATTTCCGTCGATAATATATTCTCTTTGTTAGTTGCAGGTATTTCTATAACATCTGTCTTGTTACAGTTAATAGATAAACCAAAATTGTTGTAATAATTTCACCGCATATTGTAATTCTGGTGCGTTTTTGCCTAAAATGACGCAGTCATCTGCATATTAGAAATTTTCCATGATAAACGTGTTTGTCTTGCTTTTAGTTTTAAATTTCGATAGATTACATATTATCTTAATTCCGGGCGTTAAAATCTTTTACTTATATACTATATAAACCATACTCACATAAAGGTTAAACAACGTAGGCGCAAGTACGCATCACTCCAGTCGATATTTTAAAAAGATCTGCAAATCCATTTTCGCACATTACCACACCTTCCATATCATCGTGTAACTAGAAGCGACAGCAGTTTCGGTGGGCATCCAATTATTTTTAAAAATCTCCAAAATGCACTTACCGTATCAAAAGCTTTTCGATGAATGCCATATACAATTGTTCATTCTGTTCTCTAGTTTTTTCCATTAGCTGGCATCGAGCAAATATCATATGTATGGTACTGCGTTGCTGCCGGAAGCCACATTGCTCTTCATGAAGATACTTATCTATTAATGTGCTTGCAATCGCGTTAGAAGTATTCTGCTCAACATTTTACTAGCAGTTGATAATAGGGATATACCTCTTGAACTAAACCAGTTAGTTTTATCTCACTTATTTTAATATATACAAACAACGGCTGCATTTTTAAAATCTTTCGGCAGATTCCTCTCAGAATCGCTTATATAACTTAAAAGCAATTGTGACGTTAATTACTTTCCACCAAATTTATATATTTCATTCGGTATACCGTCTAACCGGGCCGCTTTATTAAGCTTCGAGTTTTTTATTGCTAGTAAAACTTCTTCTTCAGATGGTGGAGTATCCAGTTGATAGTTTATATTTTCCTGAGATATTGACCGAAAAATGTCCACATTAACCGCGGTTTTATTAGTAACGAAAATATTCCTTCCATCTGTGTTTAATTTCTTCTCTATTTACAAGTAATATATCCGATGAGCTTTGTACAGCAGTTTTACGCCTAGATATAGGACCATGTAATAGCTGTAAAGAATTGCTTTTCATGTAACATTTGAATATCTGTCATTTTATTAATCCACCACTGATTTTGCAATTTTCTGGTTTCACGTTGCACTTTAGATTTTATCGAAGCATAACTGATTATTTTTGCTACATTCCTCCTATCATTTTGCCATGTTATGAAACATTTCCATTTTTTTGATCTTGTAACTCTTTTGAATCGGCGAACAAATCTTGGGATCTTTTTACTTTACAGCTTTGCACCCCGCAGTTATCTAATTTTTTATACAACCCCACTGTTTTTCTACAGTTGACATGGAAAGGGATACTGAATTTTGGAGAGCGGTGGTTAATACTGATGTAAAGTTGCTTAGGATCTTTTTATCTCTTAATCGACCTATATTATAATTCCCTTGTTTACATTACCTTGGGTGGTACTTAATAGTGGGGAATTTAAATTTTGTCCTAATTAATAGATGATCCGTGTCTCCATCTGCACCAATTCATTTCTGTTTTGACGCTTTGTGATAACGTAATCTATTAGATGCAGATATCCAGACCTAGGACGCGTCCACGATCCTTTATGGATATCTTTTAGCTTGAAAAGAGTATTGGTAATAACAAGACCATTTTGCGCGCAAAACTGTAATAAACGCTCCCCATTACTGTTTTCTTCTTCAATAGTGCCATTCCAAATATTTATATTTTTTCCCACTCGTGCATTAAAATCACCGAGCATAACAAGTCGTTCATATTTAACGTTTCTTGAAGGTCGTTAGAGAAAAAATCTTTCACATCTTCAGAGCTGTCTAAGGTTGGCTCGTATGCGCAAATTATTGCTAATGTAGGATTTTTTGGAAATTTTAGTTTCATTACCATAAGTCTATCGCTGATACCTTGCGGCTCTTCCGACACGTATTGTATCAATGGCTAATCCTACAACCTTTAACGTTTATTCCCTGGTTTAACACCTTTCCAGTATATTATGTAACCCGTGTTTTCTTCAGTAACTTGTCCTTCATCGGCGAATCTTGTTTCACATAATTCAGCTACGTCTATTTAATACTTTCTTAATTCGTGCGTAATTAAGGCCGTTCTTCTCACAGGTAAATTTTTGTTATCAAATAGTGTTCTGACATTTCAAACTCCAAATAACCAGTTTCTCTTTTATTTATTATTTTCATTTTTGTTTTTACCGCACAGTGTGAGTCCCCATCAGTCGCGGCAAACTTACCAGGTAAATAAGGGATGAACTATATTTAGGACACCTTTTCTAGTCCCTTTCACATTTGTGGCAGGTAGAGCAGTCCTAAAGAGGACTTCCTGGTGGTATAATTTACTGCCGAACTCCGACATCATCCCGTCCTGCCCGATGATTATACCGCCTTCCGTGTAGAATCATTAGCTAAAAGCTCCCAGTTGACCAAACCTGCTTCCATCACTATAAATAGATGACAGTAGTATATGCATTAGGAGAACACAGGAGTTGGTGCGTAAACAGCTCCCATGCTGCTTATACAACAACATTAGTTTTATATTAACCAAGACAGTCAGTTCTGTAAGCAATGAAATACAGTGAGTGCTGAAGGAATTAAGAGAGGTAAGGAAGGCAAGGAAATAAATGGAAATAGATGATAAGAAAACATGAATAAGGAAAGAAGGAAACCGCTATTTCGGGGCGGCACCCTAGCCTTTGGATAAGTTCCAGACCGCAAGGCAGCGGTTTGCTACTGTGGAGGTAGCAGATTTTAACAGCTACAAAACCTCGCTGAGGGTAAGACAGTCGTAGGATTTTGTGGACTTTTAGTAGGCAGTACCTCAAGCTGTCCGCCCACATCCTCCTGTCTCATTGCCCTGTCACTAGCTGCTTATACAACAACACTAGTTTTATCTAATGGCATGGATTAACCAAGACAGTCAGACTAGCATAGTTGGTGCATTTCTGTAAGCAATGAAGTACAGTGAGTGCTGAAGGAATTAAGAGAGGTAAGGAAGGCAAGGAAATAAAAGGAAATAGATGATAAGAAAACATGAATAAGGAACGAAGGAAACCGCTATTTTGGGGCGGCACCCTAGCTTTTGCTACTGTGGAGGTAGCAGGTTTTAACAGCTACAAAACCTCGCTGAGGGTAAGCAGTCGTAGGATTTTGTGGACTTTTAGTAGGCAGTACCTCAAGCTGCCGTCTACATCCTCTTGTCTCATTGCCCTGTCACTAGTTGAATCACCTACTTGAGGCTTTCTATCAGTAGCCGCTTTTGGTCCGCGACTGCTTATTTGACTGATATCTTATTCGCAGCTAGCCTACATATCTGTAGGCCACTATCCGCCACCTGTGGACGCGCCCCGTTCCGGTTAAAGCTCCGGCCCCGGAAGATACAAAGTACTAGCACCAGTTTTATTTAATGCTGTGCTGGAAGAAATATTTAAAAACCTGAATTGGAGAAAAAAATGAATAAATATAAATGGCACTTATATATCAAACTTTAGATTTGTAGATGACGTAACTATAATTTCAGCTTTTCCGAAACAGTTAAAAACAATGTTAATGGAATTACACAAAGAATCAAAAGTAAAGGGTCTGAAAATAAATTAAAAAAAAAAAAAAACGAACTTACTAACAAACGGAGAAAAAATAAAAATTGAAATGAACGTCAAAACGATACACTGGGCGGAAGATGTTACATATTTAGCACAAATAATATCCTTTAAAGATCCAATAGAAAAATAAGTAAATCACCGAATAACGATAGGGTGGAAAAAATTCTGACCATTACAAGAAATATTTAAACGAAATATTAATCGTACAAGAAAAGCACAGATTTACAATATATGCGTCCTTCCTGGCATGACATACGGTGCGCAAAAACATGGTCACTGACAGTTAGACAAAGTAGAAAAATATTAATAGCTCTTTGAGCTATGGAAAGGAAAATTATCGGGATAACAAGGATGGACAAAATTAGTAATAAAGTATTACGGGATAAGTCAAAAACAGAAGATACTCTCCGAAAAATACTGGACATGAAGTGGAATTGGGCTGGACATGTAGTTCGAATGGACACAAGCAGATGGTCCAGGAAATGTATCGAATGATTACCAATCAATAGGAAAAGATTGAGGTGAAGACCAAAAATGAGATGGAGGGACGATATTGTCAAATTTGCAAATGCAGTCTGGATGCGTAAAGCACTTCATCGGATGGACTGGAAACAGCTAAGAGAAAAATATGTAAACGTTCATTAAATTGGAAGAGGCCAATGATCTACATTTAAACATATTAATATTAGTTTAGCATTATAGAAAGCTATTCATAATAATATTAGTTTAGTATTAAGAAAAGTTATATATATTAATACTAGTTTAGCGTTAAGAAAATAATATTTGTAAATTTTAATTTAAAATGGGAAATACAGGCTATTTTAATTGTTTTATATATATATATATATATATATAAATCCCTTTATCATAAATGTCAATTAAATTTCAATTTCGTATTGTGATTCTATATAGCGTCGATATTTCCTGAGAAGCGATTCTTTCGTTTCCAATAAAAGTTATACAAACATTTCTGGTGATTCATATGTAATATTTATTGTGCGTGCTTGAAAATGACCTAATTGTCGAAAAGCTTCGCAATAAAAAACTTTTAGCGATTGAACGGTGTTATATTTTGTTCGGTTTATGAGATATTAATTGCCGTCATTATTATCAATAGTTGCAATGGTGATAATTCAATTCAATTTATTTGTTTTTACATTTATCACATACAAGAAAAATAAGTTACTAATAAAATCCGCACATGCGCATTATCTACGCGAGCAGCGGAAAATAAATTCACGCATAATAGCAAATTCGATCGTCTTAATTTTTTACATTGTATCAAACAAACATTAATGACGGAAAATAAATTATCGATACCTTTTACGAAATTAAAAAGTAAAAATAAAAACCAACGATTGTTGACAGCAGGTAAATATTATATAAGGTAATATATTCACATGCATACACACACACACATATATATATATATATATATATATATATAAATAAACAATAATAATAATATGAAAATATTTTATTTTAATCATATATACATCTACACACAATTACCCCTGTACGCATATTTACACACCGATGCTCATAAATAAGTATACATACATGTATATATATTTTATACAAAACTACATATATATATATATACATATCCACATGCGCACACATATATGTACATACATGCGCATGCATCAATTACGTGAACACACACATATTCGCATACACCGCATCATGCAGCATACCAAGTGTAAATCATACTCATTTAGAAATATAATTTTCACAGTTATCTCTTACTAATAATGTAACGAATACTACTACTATTACTAATAATAATAATTTTAATGACGAAAATATGGGAGTATTTAATAGTACAGGAAAATCAAATAGAAATAGATGAAAATAAACAAACTAATTATATGCTAAGAAGGACGTTAAAATATAAAATACCGGTAAAGAGGACAAAATATGGTGAGCAAACAAGTAAATATATTATAACAAAAATTTTCAACCAGTTACCAGATGAAATACTGCAGGAAAAAAATTTAAGAAAATTGAAGGGAAAAATTAAAACCTGGTTACTGGTTGGAAATATTATGAGCAAAATTAAATAGGTAGGGATAGACATATAGCACATGACCGAAGTGCTGCTACTATATGTATACATTTTGTGTTAAAACGATATTGTATGTGTGATTGGGAGAGATAAATGAGGGTATAAATGTGAGCAAATGGGACAGAGTGTATATGAGTGAGTGTGCGAATATGAAAACTGTGAATTAATATATAAAAAAATATAATAAACGCGTGATAAATGTTAGCGAACTAAACCCGTCGACAAGCTTATAGCTTAACGGAAGTAACTGTAAAAATTAATCTATAAGGAATGCGTGTGAGTGAAATTGTGCATGTATTTTTATATGTTATATACAAATATACGATTTAAAAATAATAATAATAATAATAATAATAATAATATAATTATAATTCATCGGCAAATCGTTGGTAGCTTTTTTTTCTTTAGTATAAACTTTTTTTTTTTTTTTTTTTTTTTTTTTAATGGGGATGCCTTTACAGCTTACCCAACGTGGAGCCGTAATAATCACTAACTCATATTCTTATGAACTCGGACAACTTCTCGAGAAAAGTCGCTATGTCCGGGAATAAATCTAGATTCTCAACATGTAGAAGGGACATTACATTATAAGGAGGACCACCACGAGATGCGTAAAGTAATTTGAGATACAGTTCAGAACGTAATGCTGTTAATGAAGGGCATTCGAAGAACACGTGATCAGGGTTGCAGACTACACGACCAGCATATAGAGGACAATACGGATTATCTCTAAGCTGCATAACGAACAGGCGGTCAGGCAACAAGCAATGCCCAAACCGCAATCTGCTGATAAGCACAATTCCAAACTAAATTGTAATATTCTTAAATTGTAAATTCGTAGATAAACAGTAACTACGTACCATATTATATTACATAATAATGGTCGGGACTATGTTTTGGAAACTCAGACTGTTGCCTTTAAATATAAGGTACACTCGCAAACGATTTTCTACACGAAAGATAGAATACTTATTTATTTACATATGTACGTATAAATGATACATGCGTAGATAAACTGGTATATAATTTTTCTGTTAACTCACACCTTTACTATACTTTATTATTATTTTGTGGTTATTAACTGTCCCGTACATCTTTATAGGTACATTTTTCCTTAAATATGCAGAGAAGAACAAGTGAGGAAGGAAGGTTGAGGGACAACCTGTGTTGAGGAGTATATTCAACGAGGATATGCGAAATGGAAAACGTGACGCTGAACCAGCCTAAAGAATATTGTTATGTTAATAATCTTGCGATATCATTTTCCACTGAAACTATTTCGTCATTCGGACTAGTAATTAGATGATAATTAATTAAAAACGTGATAGCTTATGTTTATATATGCCGTATGTTATGCGCATTCATTTGTGAGAACCTTTGAATTGTTATATTATATATGTATTTATATATATATATATATATATATATATATATATATATATATATATATATATATATATATATATATATATATATACACACCATAGATATGGACGAGTATGTAGATCCGATAGATTTTCGTTCCCGTCGCATTCGATGTTTGATTTTTCACATATTTGTTTGGATCGTTTCATTTACCTCGGGAACTATGATGGTTTAATCGGAGTTAATGTCATTAGTCGTTCTTATCAGGCTATTGTTCATTGATTCCGGCGGATAATGTACGCTCAATGAAATTACGTTCGAACAGTTCTCTCCAACACGGTCACACATACGTTTATACTTATCTATATCCATATATATATATATATATATATATATATATATATATATATATATATATATATATATATATATATTATCGCGATAAGTACGCGTGTGTAACAACGGGGAAAACGTGTTCTTGTACGTCGAAAGCGAAATATACAGCCTGTTAAAAATATTTAAAGAGGGTGTAGAGATTTGTAATATAGACTAATGACGCTAAAGTAAACTCAACTTTAATGGCTTGTCCCGCTTTCAGTTTTAATAATACGCTTGTAACGAAGAGAAAAGAGAAAATGAGTGAAGAAGCTTAACGGAGTGTAACAACAGTGCACACGAACACTCACGCACACTAAAGTGCGGATTGATTTATTCTAGAGAGAGAGAGAGAGAGTGAGAGAGAGCAATAAATCCTAATAGTATTAGTAGCATTAGCGAGAGTAGTAAATATTATTAATAGTAATAATAATAGTACTAGTAGTAGTACAGTGGTAGTAGACACGTTACGTTAAGTATAATCTTATTTGCACGATGACTTATTGACAAGGCGAATCGGATTAACTCGATGGAATTCGAACAGGCGATTCATTTCGTCTGCGCAAGTCAAGCCCCCAAAAACCTAAGCGTCGTCATCTTCTAACCGATGTAAAAATCATTTTATATTTTTTCATTTTGGATACTGGGAAATAACCTACCCGTCCGGACAAAAACTGCGCACCGTTTTGTACGGCTACGAGATACTGTGTACACCCTTAATCAAATCTTAAAACGTGTATAGAAGGGAAGATTTTGAAGCGCCATATGGGACACGGTTCTCATTCGTTCGTCGAATTAAAAGTTAACGGTTCGATCTACGCATGTTTTTGTATATATGTATATCTATGTATATATATATGTATGTGTAAATGTACATGTGTATGCGTGTGTCTCATCTGCATCGTGTCATTACGTTACATCCTCTGCAACCGTGACCGACGACATTAGCAAATTAATTCTACGCACTTATTTCTAGACTTTCTCTGCTTTTATACATATACATATACATATACATATATATATATATATATATATATATATATATAAGCATTTATATTTCCATGTACTTTTCTTTCGTATAATTTGAATTTATCATAATTTTTTCGACGAAATTCTAGCTTCCCTCGATTATTAAATTAGCATTCCCTTCTACTATTAGATGGCCTACACGCGATAGAATATTTCAATTTACATGTACACAATTACATACGAGCATACTGTAAATACTAAATATGTGTGAGTACCATTAACGTGTGTATATATATATATATATATATATATATATATATATATAACGCTTAGGACGTATAATATTTTGCTATTACTCTCCGAACGCGATATACACGTAATTTGTTAGCGTCGATTGATCTCATTTTTAACCGCTTACAAGGAAGATGATATCGCACGTGTGCTCCATTTCCACCGCCTCTTTAACGTCTTTTCAATTTCTCATTCACCTTACAAACGGGTCATTATGAATGTTTCTCGTTGATTTACATTTTCGATTAACTCCTGAAGTGCAAATGTAAGAGTGTTAAAACGTTACAGGAGACTCTCACGCTTACATTATACATAAATCCGACACTTCACTATTTATCGAATGATAATTCTTGATATATCGTAATTTTTAAAAAATGTTCTGTTCGCTGGAATAAATTAATTTTATATAACTATCGAATAATAACCATATTATGAGCTCGCGAGATAGGCGCATGATGATACTCGAATCATCTGACAGTGAGAATACTAGGTAATGTATGACACTCGCCTGTCAGCGACTAGCTACTACATTTTTTTTATTTCATTTTTCATATATATATATATATATATATATATATATATATATATATATATATATAAAATATATATTGTTACGTACGATCTTAATACTACTATATTAAATAAGTACATATGTTAGTAATAGAGACAAAGAAAAATAAAGGTGAACATGTATGGGGTTATAGCGTGTAGAACTTCTTGAATTACTAAATTAGTAATGCTGCTACTAGACAAGATCACTCGGATGGCAAAGTTTAAGTCGTCTGATATCGTTTTTGGTATCTAAAAGTTTACCGACCTTCTGCATTTACATTCTTAAGCAGTCGCTTTTCATTATAATAATTTCGTTACGTCATAAATTCAATATACGATAGATAAACATGATACAATATAATGTCCGCTATGCGCATATCTGCGAGAGTAGCGGCAATTTCAACATGCTACATGAAAACTACATCATGTAAATTAAAAATAGTAATATCGAATATAATAGTGACACTGATTGTTGAGTGCTGCACCATCATGCACATTACGAATTGAATATGAAATAAGAAAAAAACATATAAACACTTGTAGATTGATTCAGAACATTGACAATGCCGTATAAAACAAAATAATATTATTATTATTAATAATAGCAATAATAATAATAATAATTCAATTTCTTTTGTTTTACTGTTTCACAACTTTAAGATGTTAATAGATAACCCCACATATTCGCATAAATTGCACAAGCTGCTGGATGTAATAACACATAATATCGTTTAATCTTCATTAGTTGTAATGCTGTTAGTTATAGTGAGATATATATATATATATAGACTTGCGCCCATTTAAAACTTTAGTCGAGATAAAATACTTTTACCCCAACAGAAGATAGATCTTTCATAATACGATGACAATACTATCGTACAAACTTCTAGATAAGTAGTATTAACACCCGGTATAACCGATCGAGTCAGCGCGGTAACGCTAATGATATAATTTATTAACGCGTTTGTAATTCTTAAATTTGAATTCTAATAACGGTAGCAAATAATTGAACAACCCCTAAACTCTGCACAAATTCGTCTACGATATTTATTACATTCTTGAACTTCGGCGAATTCGATGCTTCATCACTCGTTATTTAATAGAAATCGAAAACTTATTCCGGCGCTCTAAGACAAAATCTAATAAATATGTATTTCAAATAATTCTGAAGAATCAAAAAGTTTAAATTTTGAGACAGCTTACAATAATCCCTCAAGTATCAACTTAGTCGCACAATTCAACTCTAAGCGGAAATTCACAACACAACCTCGATGCATAATTCTATATAAAGCGTCTAGTTGCTGTAAAGTAAGATACAACCAATATGATCTCGAATTAGCTAAACTGTCTAATAAAATTCCGAAGTATTTAGTTTCATACGTTCTTTCTCTACAATATACGATTATTTAAGAAAATTTTCATATTCTCGACAACTTTGGCGCTTGATGAGTATAAATTAAATATATTCGGTTTTATCCGGGTTTGCAATTAAACGATTATCGATCGACTATTTTGAAATTTTTTATGAACGCTATATTGTGTAAGTTCTTGTAATATGTCGGGAAAACGAGTAAATAATAATAATAATAGTAATAACAACGATACTACTGATGATAATGACGAAATAACTTCTTTCGAAATTAGCGGTTTCGATTCTGTTGATAAAAGTACTTTCGTTTGTTAGCATAAAGTATTAATTAGTTTCCCTTCTGCGAAAGAAATTAAGATACTGATATCATCGGTTTAATATTATTATTATTATCAACATGATCATTATCATACAGTTCGAAGACGTCTCTAAACTTGCTCCGTGTATTTGTCGTTGTTTCAAAATACCTTATAATTACATCAATGTATATATTTAACTGATGTAATTTTTTATTCTAAATTCATCCTCAATTTAGTTTTTCCGAATGGAAATACCTATTTCAGCTGCTCCGGTCTATACGGACAACACTGACCAATTCGAAGCGGTGTGACCGTGTAAAGACTGTCGAAGGTAAAATTCCCAATATGTCAATCGACTTGTCTCGGAAAATAAAAATTTACTTACGTATAAATCTGACGAAAGAATTAAATGTGTCTACCGACGATAAACTGAATCGGGCATCGAGAACTATAAATGAATTTAGAAACGAAAATCATCTTTTAAGTATAGGAAATAATGAACTTTCTAAAGTTAACAAGTAACAGTAGAGTCGACAAGTCGAGAAGAGATTATCGGCCACACTAAACTAACTCACGGACACTTATTGCAAAATGAACTTCCACTACCACGTATGTTTTGTGGGAGCATATAATCTTCGTATAAAGAACGTGAATTTTCATTCGAACAAACAAGATCATTTACAGAAGACGCACTTGGAAACGACGAAGCTGGAGTCCAAAGTACTATCCGATTTTTAAAAACTATAAAATTATACGAGCAGATATAAATCGCGCTAGAATTATTTTTATTTCTATTTTAATTTACCCCGAACTATGTGAACTTATAGGAGACATAATTTTACGTTTAATTTCTATAGAATTATCTATAAGTATTTTTGATGTACATACGGTAGAATTATTGTAGAAGATATAACCTCTTATTCGATTACTAAGTTATCTATAATTATCTAAATTGTATTGTATCGTAGAATGACTTATAGAAGTCGAGCGTCTTTAAATAAATATTGAATTTGAATTTGATAAATAAACGTCCCGACTGTTCCGAAAGAAGACGTAATACAAGATGTTCGAAAAATCGACGCAATACTAGTAGGAACTACTACAACATCTGACAACAGACACTGTTGACGTTATTTGAATATGTCTCCAAAATAAACATATCACGGTATCGTAGTCAAATTTTGTAGACGAACCGAAAGAAAAGAAGATATCCACGATAAACTTGGATCGTCATCGTCTAACCTCTGATATTATCATCATCGTCATTATTCTATTCGGAAAGACGCTAGCTTTCAGTTTCTCAGCTATTGTTGGAATAATAGTAACGCATAAGACGAATTATTATTATTTTAATTAACGCGTCATATAGAGCAAATAGCGGCTAGAGGAACAGAGGTAAATAAGTATTAAATTAAGCGATATAGTATCTCGCAGGAACAGGATCAGTCTGGACAGCGTAGAAATGTTGTCATCAGGGAGTAAGATGCAGTTATGTACTTTGTAGGCTGTATTGAAGACATTCCGCCAGCATATTTCGAATAGCATAAGGTTACAGGCTGTATATAACGGAACTTCTGTTAAGATGATATAGACGCTTTAGCCTAGCATGGTCGAATCGGAGTCTGCTACTAACTACGTTATCTCTCCCGATGTTGTATATGGGTTTTCCGATGTGTTATTTTTAGCTTAATGGATTTTCGTTTATTCGAATGGAACACGAAACTGGTAAATTAGGCACAGGCCATGTAGTTGCTGCTTCGTTTGCTGCCCTATACGAATTTATGTACACATTTTAATTTACGTATTATTTATTATTCGTAATTTTTTTTTACATATTTTTACTAATTTATTTTATATTGTACTACTCTAGAAATATCTATATATGCAAATATATAAAACTGTAGAGTCTGTAATTTGCGAATATTTTCATTATAATCACTGCATTAGGCTATTTTTATCATACATAAACAGAAAATCTGTTTTTAAACATTTTTATCCGTCCGTCTGTCCTGATGTAACTCAAAAACTATTAAAGCAATAATGATTAAATTCGCACAGCTTATATAGCCTATATTATCGGATTCGTTCTAAGCTTTATTTCATATCACAACTAGGACAGAAATTAGAATAATTTAAAGTTTTAAAAAATAGCAAACAGCGATATCTCTGCAAAATCGTTTAAAATTTAACACGTTTTCCGATTCGAATGTACCTTCACTACTAACACCAACAATACAAACCACGTTCTATTGCTTTAGGGGTGTGGTCGAAATAATGGACAGATATATATATATATATATATATATATATATATATATATATATATATACATAAATACATCTACGGAAATGTGATAGATAAAAAATAAATGCGCTGGAAATGTATCCTGTTGGAGGTGTAAGAATCCCGTGGACAGGCAAAAAAACGAATTACTCGATATTACAAGAAGTTGCCGTAATAAATAGAAGAGTGTCCTCGGTAGTAATTAGAATATTAACATACTTCGGCCATATAATAAGAGCAGATGGATTTCAGGCGAGAATTCTTGAGGGAAGAGTAGAAGGAAGAAAAATACGTGGTCGCGTTCCTACAAAATGGTCAGACATGGTACGGACGGTAATAGGAGGAAGTTTTGCAGAATGCGTCCGGATGGCTAGGGATTCATGGCGACATCCTGTACAGCAGATGGGTTTTTCATAATAACGATACCTCCACGAGAGATTTACGATTCACAGATATATGCATATATATATATATATATATATATATATACATATATTATATCAATATATAAACCTGTTAAGAGACAGCGATTTTGTATTAAAAAAATAATTGCAGAGGCGAAGCCGTGGGTAACTTCTAGTTATAATACATAATTAAATTATGGAAACTAAAATTTTGTTTAAATTCTATTAAAGAATACGAATGTATCTTTGCAATTTCTAGTAGTACTATCCGAGGGTCTGCAATTAATTTAACCGTATCTTCAATTATCCTATCATTAGTGACGCCTTTAATCCTCTCGTTATATATATATATATATATTTATATACATATATATTTATACATATTTTAAAATCGAAACGATAAAGTTACATAATTATATTCGAGAAATGTTTAACGTCATTATAGGTTCCTTAGACGGTTACGTAAACTTTTAATAAATAACGAAAAAATGAGTTAAAATCATTAAGCAATGGTGAAAAATCAACGAAGCTTTTCGATTGTTAATCCATTATTGAGCGACTGTAAAAATTAAATACGTACAATTTATAATAACTCTAAGAAATAGTAATTTAGATGTATATGATCAAAGTGAAGAAAACGCAGTATCTACGAAATATATTCTGAGAGACGGTGAATATCTTCGGTGTGTTTTTTTCGATTGGATAATTTTATTCTAAATTGTATATTTTATCGTAATTTTCATACTTTTTATAAATATTTTTATGCTTTTATTTTTCCTCGATAATGGTTTAACAGTCGAAAAGCTTTGTGATTTTTCGTATAGCGATATTTTAGTTATTAAAAGTTTACGTTACAACATTTCTCGAATATAATTAAGTAACATCGTTTCGATTTTAAGAATAGGTGAACATCCGTGTTGTTTGTCCTACTATTGGGGATGGACCAATTAGAAAGCAGTTATGTCATATGTAATATAGATAACAGTTATGTCATATGTAATATAGATAACAGTTATGTCATATGTAATATAGATAACAGTTAGGTCATATGTAATATAGATAACAGTTACGTCATATGTAATATAGATAACAGTTACGTCATATGTAATATAGATAACAGTTACATCATATGTAATATAGATAACAGTTACGTCATATGTAATATAGATAACAGTTACATCATATGTAATATAGATAACAGTTACGTCATAATCGGCACCAATTAGTGGTCGTCAAACCGGAGTTGTGTATTAAAAAGAAATGAAAAAAAAAGAATTACTCGAATATACGGTTTAAATAATTATAATGTCGAATATATCGGAGAGTAATGATTTCATGAATTATAAGCAAAACAAATGCATAAAACAGTTTAATCGCTATAAAAGTTTTTTATTGCAAAGTTTTTCGACAGTTACGTCATTATCAAGCATACACAATAAATATTACATTTTTTTCCCTCGTAGGTAATTTTACTGTTAGATTTATTTTTACAATAAATTTTATTTACAAAACAGATTATTTTAAAAAATAATTCTTCACCTTAATTGATATAAATCTACGCACCTGGTTCAGGTTCCATTTTAAATGTTGAATATATCGGAGAGTAGTGATTTTATGAATTATAAGCAAAACAAATGCATAAGACAGTTTAATCACTGTAAATGCTTTGCAATAAAAAACTTTTATAGCGATTAAACTGTGTTACGATTTTGTTTTTCTTAGAAAATAATTACAGCTGCCGTCGTATGTATATATCTATAAATTAATATTTTTTATATTATATGCTTTTTTTTCTTTTAACAAATTGTACGTGATTTTTCGTGAAGAAATTTTAGCGATTTTAGCTTGTAATGATAAACTTTTAATAACGATAAAATTGGCAATTTTCTTAATCGATCGCGTTTTTGTATTTTATCAAAATTAATCTCGAATCGTCTTGTAAACGGCATTGTACAACGAATTGATAATATTAGGATATTTTAAAATAAAAACAAAAAATCGAAAATATTTATATATTCCACGGTGGATTTTTTTAAAAAGTTCAGAATTCGAATAATCATCTTTAGAGGTTTATGCGTATTTAGTTGAAATAAAGAAATAGGAAAAATAGAGTCATTAATCATTGTACTTTGAATTACAGACATTACAAGGGCGATAGTATATCAAGATCAGCGAGGATGTGTAGATGCGAGGGACCGTTCTCATAGCGTACTAGATAAGAAAAATACACGCGGAATTAATGCTCGAACCGACAGATATGTCGGAATGTTCGCGAAATAGTTTTAGTGGTAGTACGTTTAAAAAGCTAAGCGTTAGCTTTTTAAAGGCAGTAGTGGTATATAGTAGTATTAATAGTAATGTTGCGAAAGTTTTCAGAGTAATACGTAATTCGAGAGCAAAGTGAAGATATCGCGCGTTCGAAAAAACGAGATTTTTTTAGGAGTGGTTTTTTTAGTGTATGTAAATTTAGATCGGAACGAAGGAATCAAACCGCAACGTTGGAGATCATCGTATAAAATATCCGCCTCAGACAGGATGGCATTTCGCCAGGATTTTCCCCATCTACGGGGAGACCTAACAAAGAAAATTGATGAAGACTTGGCCCACGTACGATATTACGTACGTACATAATATAAGCTATAATGTAGTCATTTGTCACCCGGAATGAAAACTCCCGATATGTATAACGTATTCTTTTTAACCGAATATGTTGCCGTTAAGAATTGTATTTAACGTATCACGTTCTTTACACAACAAAGATAAAAACAAATAAACCAACAAGAACATTTCGTAGACATATCTCGTTGAATATATTCGCGCATATATATATATATATATATATATATATATATATATATATATATATATATATATATATATATATATATATATACATATATATATTATACGTGTTTGTGTGTATATGAAATTATATTTTATATTGTAAGAACCTGCAATATATTATCATCCTAGGCAGATAGTTTAAGAATGTGCACCTAATTAAAGATAAAAAGTAATTTTTTTATTCTTATATTTGTTTATTTTTATATATATATATATATATATATATTTTTTATATATATACCAATCTATATGAAGATTATAAACATAACTGCGAGAAAAAAAAAGAGAAAAATATCTGATAAACAACATATATGGATAATGTTGTTGTGTTTTAGCGATTTATATTTATTCTTCCTCCAGTTATTTATGTTTTTTTTTTTTTTAATAAATCGCTCCTGTCAATTTGTTTACAGTAATTCATCAGTGGCGGTGCCAGGGGGAGATTTTAGCTGTTTGAACCCCCCCGTTGGAATCAATCTGATAATAAGAAAATATATACTCGTTGTTAAAAGCAGTTTTGCATTTGTTAAACCTATTTTTTTTTCATTTATTTTATTTAAATTTCGTTGTTTTTGAAGTAAATAAACAGTTTTGTAATATAGGAGGTATTAGAAAAAAATTAAAACGCGAAGAATAGATTTTAAATTTTAAATTTAGTTAAGTATTATTCCTTCGAAAAATATGAAATCATTATTTATCGTTTATTTTTTCGCTGAAATTTATTGTAACCATCTCTGTCCTCGATAAGATACTATTAGTGTGTTCGAGTGACGTTAAATATTTCTGCCGTCTATTGCTTCTAATAGAATTACATATTCGACGTCTAATAAGTATAAAAATAACTCTGTTATGTTGGATTGCTTTGGGGTTTAACCTACTTGAATTTTGGTTGTTTACTTAAAGTTCAATTTAACTCGGGTTTACTGTTATAATTAAATTTTGTTTGAACCCCCCTTCAACCGAGTCTGGCTATACCGCTGTAATTCATTATTTTTAAAACGCTATAACTTGTATAATTTGAAGATAAATGTAAAAAAAAAAACCATATCAGTAACCTCAACGAAGTATTAAAATTAATAACAGGAAGATCGAAGGAGTTCAGAAATGCCAGTTACACATATTACGGAGAAACTAGAAGTTTTTACCAGTATTTTTATCGTTTAGAGATTTTAACTAATTGTTCTAATTAAAAAGAAACAAAAGCGTTAAGGAAAAATAGTTGGTTTTTTTTTCAGTAATTGACCGCTTTTCACAGACGAGTCGGGTGTTAATTTTTTTTAAAAGCCCTATAGAAATATTTTTGTAATTAAAATAATATTTCCTACGTCTAAATTAAATATTTTCTCGAATTTTATTTTATTTTTTTGTTTTTTCCTTATATATCTTATTAAAAATCGTATGATATATTTATATATTTTTGCCGCGTTACTTTTTATTTATGTCCACTAGATAATCGCTTGATAGCTGAAAAGATTATATATATATATATACATATATATGTATAACAATTTTGTGATTTTGATTACGTTTTTTTTATTCTATAATATATTCGTGCGTCAGTTTAGCTGCTTCGTCAGATACGAAACGAGTTAGGCATTAAATCAGCTCGTGAGAGCTTTAAAGTCGATTTCAAGCGCTAATTCCGGTTTTTCACGAAAGTTCATCTCTGGGTCAAAAGCGATATATCATATGGCGTTAGTGTTTAGGCCGAAAAATAAATTCGAACGGTTTAAGGCATTTTTCGACGTTACACCGCTATCTGATGACAGATGCGGTCCGTCATTTATTATTATTACTATTTATATTATTATATTTTTTATATTATATTATTATTACTGTATTATGCCACGTTATTATTATTATTATTATTGTTACAATGATGATTATTGTAGCTAATTTTTGTTATTTTCATTGTTATTATTATTGAAATTACTGTTATTACCGTCATTGTTGTTTCGGGGGGTTATTATTATTGTTACTGTAGCTATTTAACAATCGCTACTACTGTTATCGTTTTTGTTTTTTGAAACGAATTAATATTTTCGTTTTTCTTTTATTTTTCATTTTTTAATAATTTATTCCGATAGGATTAAAACGCTATCTCGAGGATTTGTCTCGCATAATTTATTCGACACTATATGGCGTTATTCCGTCCAATTACTGTTCTAGTTGTATAAATTCAGTCGTCGATTGTTGCAGACCGTTAAAACGGATTATAGTTGTAATCCACCCTTCAACAAAAGGGTGTGATGTGTGACATAACGGTGGTCTAACTGTTTTCCGCTATCCTATATGCGGTGTGTGTATATATACAGTCAGATGGATAGCCGGATAAACAGTATAGTGATATTGTAGCGGCGTATTCAAATATCCGCGTCATTGTGGGAGCACACAGTACGGGAAAGATTTCGTTACACTATTATCGCCAATCCCTCGGCTATTTCCGGTATTTTCTGCTTTCTATATCGCGTATCTATATATATATATTTTTTCGCGGTTTGCTAATCTAATTAGAAGATCTGATCTATGTCTTTATTTTATATTTTTTTATCGTTTCCACAGTTATTCGGTTCTAAATTTTTAACATTTACTAAACTCATCCGATCATGTCCTTCCACACGCGCGTAAAGAGCGCAGACGATGTTTTCTTTCAAGTTGTCCTGCCCCTTTGAACACTTATCGGTCTAATATCATCTTTACTACTAGTTTTCATCGCGGTAATTTAATGTATATATGTATTTATTTCGTATCTCGACCGCGCTTTATCGGATTTATACTTAATGAGAACGTGTATTCTCATCGTTCGATAATTTGCATCGTCGAAATATTATGTTATTATAATTTTATCGATATAACAGCACGACGCAAATGGTAAAAGTTTAGTCAACCGGACAGAATTGTACGATTTTCAATGTAAGATATAAAGTGTCGTTTAAGTCGTAAAAGGATAATGTCGAAAGTTAAGGGAAGTAGATTTATTTCGGTCGGTGGAGATGTTATCATCACGTACGGAATATTTGTTGGAAAAAAATGTCGTGAATGACGCGACCAACACACCGGATAGAAACACAAGCTGCTCCAATTTAAAATTGCTTCGGAAGTAGATATATTCGTCGAAGATACTGTGAACTTTCCGAAGAAATAAAACGGATAAATTTCCTGGGAAAACAGCTGATTATGTTCATCGAGTTTGTAATCGACTTGGAACCGAAAATATTGAATTACACGTTGCGTAACGACGTACTAATAATATCTGAAAATATAGAAATTATAGTTGTCAAAAGAGGAACAATTTGTAAGTTTAAAGCAGTAATCTCCTCGTACTAATAATTTCGAGATCGAGGTTCGTCGAAATCTGAAGAAAGTTACCTTCCTTAAGAGCGAACAGGTTTCAAATTCGGTGTCACTCATCAAGCCCACTAACCCGTCGGTTCGAAAATATTTACCAGAAAAAAGTTAAAACGGCAGAAACCTTCGCGGATTTGCCATCCAGGTAGTACATTGCCGCTAAAAAAAATAAACGAATATTAGCGGCACTAAGGCTTGATTCGCACTAACGCGACCGTTCACGCATGACGTTCACACTACGGTCAGTCTTCAGTCAGTCTTGAACGGTCAATAATCAAATTCGGTTGTATTCGGTTTTTAATAAAAAAATTATTCGTTTGTATTTGAAATTAATTAAATATTTAATTAATTGCTTATATTTTCCGTTGAAAAATGTCGTTAAACTTTTCTATGAAAGAATTTTACAAATTGAATTAAAATAAATATTTATACAAAAATTACTCTGATTATAAATATGTTAATTAATAAATTTTAAAAAATTCGCATTAATTTCACGTGATACACTTGTCGTGTTAAAACGATTTAAAAAGTTTTTTGTACAGCGACGGATAAATTAGATTAAAAATATAAATGGAACCTTTATATAAATTATAATAATAATAATTATATTAATTAAAAATTATTTAAATTTGCATTAATTTCGTACATTTGTTTTAAAACGTTTTCATTCAGCGACGTATACAAAACTAAATTAAATACTAACATTTTATTTATTATATTAATAATTATTATTAATTAAAAATATCCGAAATTTACGTTAATTACATATAATACGCTACATTTTCCTAGGGAAGAATACGATTTTAAATGAGGTTAAAAACCTTTTACAGACACGATGGATGGTTTTTTGTTAATATTGAACCACAATTTATTCATGGAAAACTCCGCGCAAATATTGTCAACTACCAATTTACTGATTTATGTAAGTTAATACATTAATCACAGCGGAATTATTTAACGTAAACCTACGTTGTTCTGATGAAACCTAAGATGCTTTCTAAAATTTATACATCTTTCACAGTTCCATTTTTAAATTTCTATATATGTCGTCATTTCTAATATATACTATTGACCGTGAAATGTAGTAACGTATTTTAGATTATTGCACCTCATAGTTGTGCTCCCCGTGACCACACTGGTTTGAAAATAGATTTGTACAATCGTAATAATAATATTATGAACCGAAAGTATTTTCTTTCAATGAGTCAGTAATGTACGCGGAACTTATTATTCAGTCGGTTTCGCTTCATCTTAGCTTTTGCCGGGTCAACCCACCGTCCAAGTTTATAATAAGGTATTTTAGCATTTCTTTACTCGGTTTGCTTCTACTAGATTTATAGTAGAGTCATTGGCAAATGATAAGTATTCATATATTAGCCATACATTCGACGATTGTCGTATGTATTTCACCTGTATAAACTATTCCTTTTTTAAAAATTTTATACGACAATTTATCGCTAAAGATTTAAATTATAAAACGTTTCAGAAGATATACGAACGGTGTGTATTATGTAAATGTGTATGTGTATATGTATAAAATCGAATAGATAACGCGTAAAAGCTTGTAGTAGTTGTAGTGGTAACTTGAAAAATGACGAGTGTACGATTAAGAGCATCTGTACGATTGCGCACGCATCTGTGAGAAAAGACTAGGGTCGGTTGATCGTGAAGATAGATTTAGTCCTAGTGCTGGTTCCGATGATTGAAGAAAAAGGAAGCTGATGGTTTGACAGTGATTTTATTTCACTTGAAAGGCCCTCCACCTTCTCGAGCCGGCGTATCTAAACTTAAGTCCCTTTATATTTATACCGCCGACCCGTTCCTTCCAAAGACCTAGTCAGCTTTCCAGTCAGATGATCTGGTTGGGCAACTGAGGCGTTGCGGAGCCATCAACTGTCCAAACTAATCACCTGCCATTTTCTCGGATCTGAAAACCGAACTGGTAATCAACGACAACAATTATCATTCAGTGAAACTATCGCTAAGGACCACCTCTGCCCCCGACAAGAAGCACAAGTATCTCCACTTTCATGTGCGATCCTATAAAGGAAGCACAGGAGACAAGAAGCACAAGTATCTCCACTTTCATGTGCGATCCTATAAAGGAAGCACAGGAGATCTTGGCCGATTACCAGGTAGATTTCTGACGGAAGAAATCTGTCCTGCTCTCCGCCAGCACACCAGTAATTTAGCGATATCGGGCGAAGGCAATTTCCCCGGTTGAATTTACTCGGGGTGACAAGTAACATCAGGCATATCATGCGTTCAATAGGTGACTAATCGTACACTCCCCGGCTCCACAAACACACCGACGAGGTGTTTCCCAGAGAGAGAAAAGTTCCGCGTAGAAGGCGATGGTTAGACACGGAGAAAAAGACAGTGAAACTTAATTTTTGTTAGTAAAGTAATAAGAATTTGTATATAATTGCGCAAATTCAAGAAGTCGTTCAAAAAAAAAAAAAAACACAAGTAATTACCAAGTGACCGAAGATTATAGCTTACGCATATTGCGCTCCCTATTCGATCACCAAGCAGATAATTTTTTATTCTAATCTTTATTTTTTTAAATTATCACGTGTGAATAGGTACATTTTACTGCGTACGCAAATATAACAATGAATTAAATAAAATAAGTTTTAAATAGTATATAATTTGAAGTTTATTTAAATTAAATTACTATAAAGTATATATTATATAATTATAATACAAATCAGTTAATTTATACGAGTTGTTTCTAAAAGCACAGTACGAAGTCCGACTATATCCGATAGTCTTTGGATGGTTATATACAGATTCCCTCGTCATATATATATATATATAGTATGCATACATATATATATAGTATACATACATATATATATAGTATACATATATATATATATATATATATATATATATATTGTATACATATATATTGAGGATAAGTGTGTGCGAATATTCGTTAACAGTTCCGGCAGTCTCGGTTAAGGCGGTTTGCGCGAACTGCATTATAGTCCCCAGGCGCTATAACGCTGTTCTCAGTTAACGTTATATATGTATATAACCTCCACGAGTTTAAGTATAAAAGGACACGCTCAACATTAGCCTTTTTTATTTAAATGAATCCTACCCACCGGACCGTTTATTCCTATCTCGGTGTCCTTAGAAATATCCTACTATTTCATCTCTACACGGTAGCGATACGAATTTTTTGGGTGGTGGTGGTGGTGGTGGTGGTGACGGTGTAAAATTATAACAAGAAACTAGGATTGAATAAAATTATTTATTCTTTAACCGGAATCGTCTCTCTGCCCTAATACGTTTTGCAAGGCGCGGATCTTTGCCGTTGCTGAAGTCACCGCGACATCCGTTCTTGATAATTCAATAAAACGACGACGATGTTGCGGCGTGAACGATAATATTAGTCGTAGAAGTTTTTTATTATAAAGAAAAAAAAAAAGAAAAAACTTCGGTAGGAGGAACTGAATTCCGGTGCGCAAGTCTTATTAACGAAAAGTAAACAAGGGAACGCCATATCGGACAACGGGTTATTAATATGCTAACAAAGTATTTTTCAGACAGAAAATTCAGTCCCGAGAGTGACATTTCTGACGGCACGAAGTCTGTACGTAACATCTGTGTGTGTGTGTGTGTGTGTTTTGTGTTTATGGTTTAATGTTTATATCATATTTTAACTCTTTACGCAATGACGTAACTAAAACTAGCGAACTCTACTACACGTAAATGTGCGTAACAGTATATACATACGCGCAATACTTTCCCTCGGCGATGCGCAGATATGCGTAACGGAGCAACCCGATTCAACGGATGTCTACAGGTGGTGAAAGGTAGGACCGTCTCTAGATACTCAGGTTAATTGTAGATAAGTCACAGACGAATGTGCAATCCCACGAACGAGCGACAATATATCAGAGGAGGTTAAAAAGTAGTACGTGAACCCGTTAGACGCATCGTATCGGAACGAAATCCAGGAACGCCTGTTATGCATTTAGAAGCGGCTGTAAACTTAACTACACACCAAACAATTGTGGAAATATATCGGATAGTACTGTCCTTAAGATAAAATCGTTTAACCGTTAGTGCAAAAACTAATTCAC
The DNA here is from genome assembly GCA_032883995.1 of Coronaproctus castanopsis. Taxonomy (NCBI): domain Eukaryota; kingdom Metazoa; phylum Arthropoda; class Insecta; order Hemiptera; family Monophlebidae; genus Coronaproctus; species Coronaproctus castanopsis. The sequence goes on along the minus strand of CM065053.1, from coordinate 213,723,069 downwards.
GTAACTACTCCAACTATTACGCAATCCGCCGTCGAAAATTGCGGTTTGTCATATTCTGCGAAGTCAGCACCAACATGTTCCCGAATAAAGAGAAGACCTCCGTGAGAATTAAATCAAAGAAGAAAAAACCATTCGCTACGTCCAATGCAAAAAACTCTACGACGGTAACTGTAAAATCGTTGCATGTATTATTGCAACACCGGATTAGGAGATATACCGATAAAAATCAGTTCGATCCGTTAACCGTACGGAGTTCTTAACTTTACAAACCGATTAATTCGCTTATCTTGGTTTTCATATATATAAAAAAAATATCGAATATTAATCTTTTCGATTTTATACTTCATAAGACGATCATAAAATGCGACCGTCCTGCATGATGCGTCTGTCACTTTTTCGTGTATCTCTTTATTAGTTCTTAATTTTCAAATAATCATTATCGTACTTCGGTTCGAGGAATATATATAATCGATCATTTCACCCCGTTCCTTTTGCTCGTACATTAGCGTGTAGAGTTAATCTAGTTTGTGATTTTATCCACACATCTGACCAACAATGCGGAGGTCCGCTCCCTCGGACTTTAGCTTATATTTAATGTGTTTAGTTAAACGACCGAAATATTTCATTACGCCGAGTACGGCTATATTAACCAATTATTGTTCCTATATTCAACTCGTCGAATATCGATTTATTTGTTCGATTCGCAGTCTATGCCGAGTGATGGTTTTCTGTAACACCGCGTTTCGACATGATTAAGTCGGACCACGCTGGTTTTATACGTACTACACGATTCAGCTCCATACACTACTATCGAGGAGACCTTTAATACGCGTATAAAATATTCTTAAATTCGACTACGTATCCTCCACGCTGTAAATCGATCGCAATTATTGGACACTTTTAGGCGTTATTCGATGTGAAAGTTACGCACATTATTAAACATTTAACGGTCTCGCATGAGCTATGTGTGTGTGTGTGTGTCTTAAAGTTTGACGCGTTCTATTTCGTTAATGGTGGTATATACGCTCGTTTATTCCTATTATCTGTCTCGAAGTTCGTCTCGTCTGGCTTAATTAAATAACGAAATACGACGATTCAGACAGAGGTAAGTAAAATGTTTAACGTTATAATCCATTTTAAAAGCTACACTCGGAAAAGCTCATTTTCCAGCTAATTTTCAAATCCATTCGGACTCGTACGGTACGTGCGAACGAAGAAAATTCCTTTTTTCTTTTTCTTTTTCCTTTTTTTTTTGTTTTCTTTCCTTAAACGAAATTTAATCGTTGTTGCTCTATTATGGGTCTTCATCGTTCATCTGCATCGTGTTATGCATAATACGATACGCTTTAACGGTATATATTACATGAGATCGTGTTAACATGTATACATATAACTATATATATATTTAAATATACGTACGTATAAATGTATATATATATATATATATATATATATATATATATATATATATATATATATATATAGGTATATACATATATGCGTATGTAAATGTCCTCATCATAATCATCGTTGTATTGTTTGTTATCGAAAACCGTGATGAGCGATTTTGCACATTAATTTTACGTACAAAATCAACTGGCATCAAGACGTTAATTACAAGATAACGCATATGCTAAGGAGTGGGGGGTGCTACCTGCTTCCTTTTACTGTACAATTAGGAGATACATGATGATGAAAAATTTTATGCCACAGGTTAGAATAGAACCTTCGACCGTACAACTATGCCACCGCAACATATATATATGTAAATGTGCGTATATATCAATTTATGAATATTATCATTATTAAATTAAGTTAACGTGCCATATACAGCCGCCAAAGCTAGAGGCACGACAATTTATGAATATATAATCATATACTTTACATTATTCTACGAGCAATTCTTATATATATATATATATACATATGTATATGTATTATATATGTACTCGGCTATCTCGGAACGCTTCTAACGATTTCGATGAAATCTTGTACGTAACTGTAATTTAAGTAATTAAAAATGGACTGTATGAAAATTACGATTTTTGAAATTTCGACCTCTAGTACGGGGTCCCTGATAAAATTTTGGAAATGTCCGATGTTTATCTCGATACTTACCTGAATGAACGTTAAAAATTTTAATTCGATCGCATTAACGAACGTTATTATTAGCGTAGAAATTACTAGTTTTTTTACCGCGTGTGTTTTTTTAGTAAATATAATTTTAAAATTTTATATCTCAGACCCCGTTTTGATTTAATTTATGCAATTTTTTTCCGGAAATTACTTTTTAATCTGTGAAAGAATAATTTGAAATTGTTTTATCGCCTCTCCTATTAGTTTATGTTCGTATTATTACTGATTGATGTTAATATACGTAGAATTTTTACTCTACAATGACTGGTATATATATATTTTTTTTTTTAGCCTGTGTCAAGCTAAACCTTTGTGCCCGGTAGATTCTAATTTAAGGATTACACACTAAACTATAATTTTAAATAAAAATTTTTCACCTTAAAATAAACAGAAAAATTAAAAATAACACCTCGTAGTCACAGCTTAATAGATAATGTAGGGAATATAAGGCAGCGAAAGATAACGTTTTTTTTTTTTTAAATATTTGTCTATTATAATTAAATTAATTAACATCCATTTAGAGCGCTAATTAAACGTATCGAATACACAGTAGTATTAACCCTTTCAGCGCAGTTACGATGTCCGTTATACGGTACGTGAAATTTTGTTAACGCTAACAGAAAAGTTGTTATTTTCTGGTTGACGCAATGGTCTCAATTTTTATCGATTTTTTTTTATTTTTTGATAAATACATCGAAAATTATTCTTACAGTTCGCCTAATAACCGATATTGTAAAATAAACACCGGTATAATTAAAACGGGCTAATAAATTACATATTCTTATAGAATGAGAGATAACGGGGGGGGGAGACCATCGGGAAGAAGAAGACAAAGAGTGACACGGGTGCAGACTTAACGCAGTTGTACAAATACAGCTGAACAGTTCCGGAATGCATCAGATATATAAATGATAACAGACATGGGGCACCATATAATTTTGCGTCGAAATTTTATAATGTACATGAAAGGTTTTAGACGAGTTTTATCGGTAAATTAAATTAAAAATTTTAAACTGAAAATTTACTTAAAAACTCTCTTAATTAAAAACGTGCAGTAATAGTTTACGCGAGGTCACCTTTAATGTCATACTCAGTTTCCGTATATACATATATATACATATATATTATATGCGAGTTTAAAAGGTATTTGCCGGTGTTTACTTACTTAATACGTTAAATGATAATCCAGGGGTTAATGCATAAAATGGTGTGTTACGTATTATATCTATTTAGCAAATTTGCTATAGAAGTAAAAGCGGCATAAAAGCGAGTGGTTAATTTTCCCCGGCACGGTACGTTACCGAAGAAATTAAGCATTAAAAACGAGTAAGCCGTATGAAGAGATACGCTGTTGTTAATTTCGTACCGGCTATATCAGAACCAACCCTCCATTTTCCCATTTTTAATAACGTAACAAAGAGCCGATACATCCCTCGGGATGTTATAGCTAAAGCTTCCAATTTAACCAAACTAATATCCTACTATTACTAACTAGTCTTGCACATGTTGTATTCGTGTTTTCGTAAGCCGACGTATAAATACATATATATACTACATTATGTAAACGCAATTACCAGTTAAATTGCGTTGTCTTTTATAAAGTTCTTTGTTTAAAAAAAAATAAGATATATATATGTCAAATTTATAATGCGTTTATTTTAAAAATACAATTTCGAAGAATATATTTTAGAAGTTCACGAGATCCCTTTTTTCTATCCGATCCTTTATATATCAGAAAAGTTATTAACACTTTTATAGTTATGGCCTTGTGTTCATAGTATTATTCCGTAATTAAACGAAGAATTTTGAGAAACTCGCGAACCAGTGAAAAGTAATATATTATACATATATGTAATAATTCCTCGGAATCATTAATTAACCTCAAATTTGAGAAATAATAATTAGTATTACTATAATTATCTATTGGTAAATTTTACTAATCAAGTAATTAGCCGATTGAATTTCTATCTCGTATTCTTTAATATTATGATCGATCATTTGAATAATCCGTTACTTAGAATAGTTCCGTTTTGTTTTCTAACTCTATCTTCATCTTTTTCATTTTCTAGTACATAATTGTTCATCTTTGATGCACATTTGTCGTATTTTTTAACCGTCTACTTCGATTTAAACTATCGATTATTTCTGATTACACGACCAGCTAGTATCGAGTGGCTGAATAAGCCTAACGATCGGATTACGTTGAAGAATTGGGAAAAGTTTGCATCCAGCAGTAGATCGACTTAAGAAATTATAGAATTTTATCCAATTACATTCTTCACTTTTTTTTTATGTTTGTAATTTTCATTAAACAGCTTTTTCAATTGTTCCGTCTTTTTTTCGCGAACAGTCCAAATTTCTGCACCATACGGAAGAATACTCCAAAAGCGTGCTTTTATTATTTTTTCCTCCGTTCTACTTTTACGAATTAATCTTTTCATCTCCACTATATGGTACATGAAATTTTAATACTAACAAAATTATATATTTTCTGGTTGACCGTGAAATGCCTCACTTCTAATTATGTTTATGTAAAAATGTTGAAAATCATCTACAGTTATCTAAAAGACAACGTTATACATATAATAAACAGCCTGTATAAGATTTATAATTTTCTGTCAAAATTTCATATGTGACTGAAAAGGTTAAATAATAAAATTCGATTTAAGTCGATCTACTGCTGGATGTAAGCTTTCCCCCAATTCTTCAACGTAATCCGATCGTTAGCCTTATTCAGCCACTTGGCACCAGCTATTCTTCCTAACTAGCACATGGCTTACAAATACCTGCCTTTCTCTAGCAGTCTACTCCATAATTCGTTTGGTTCATCTAACTGCATTTCCTGCCCAGTTCCACTTCAGTTGCCCTACTCCTTAACATCTATTACTTTCACCTATGTCGCAAGTGTGTTTTGTTTTTGTATCCATTAACTAGAGGTCCGTCCACAATCGTTCTTGTGTACGCTGTGTCATAATAAGTCTTCTTCTGAGTATGTTGCTGGTGATAGTGTTTCCGCACCGTATATCAATATCGACAGGATACATCGATCGTAAATATTCCTTTTTAAGGAAATAGGAATCCGTTTGTTACTTACAATACCGCTGAATCTTCGAATAAACGACGATATTTTTGTAATAGTGGACGGATTTCGCCTGTACTCTCCCAGACTTTATTTCTCGATTATTATTAAATCGACGTATTTAAGTTGTATCTTTCGTTTGGGTTCCAGCCTATGAGGGTATCCGGGTAAATTAAGTATGCGATAGGGCTGCTAAACTTGGGAAATCCCAAGAACTTCTCAATTCGCGAAGATTCCTTCTTCCTGTTTAGTTGCACCCGCTCGTACAGATATTCTTCATCGATGGAAGCCTATTGTAGAGCGGAGTTAACTTTTATAAATCTATCCAACCTAATCTCTCAACCACATCGATTTTTACACTTATCCCTCCTAAGAACCTCCTAGCTCGGCTTTTCTTTTCCATGTCAGACTCGAACACTAGCCATTTGTACTTCATCAATCTTACTCCCTTTTCTGTGCATGCGGGAGATATAGCTGATGCTAGTCATGCGATTTCTACTTGTGACTCGTATAACATCTCTGCTTTTATTAATGAAATTTTACAATTAAATATTTACCCCGCCCCTTCTCGGTTTTTACCTGAATAACAACAATATCCTCGCAGTTCTGGCCACCTATGAAGCTCTAAAGTTTTATTTTCTCGTATCCTTTTGAAGGTTATTGTATCTTTCTTTGTTTTATGTTGGTAATTAGTTGTCACTTAGAACCAGCTATTTCGAGGACGGTTGTATTTTTTAAATTTTGTATTCGTGATATATATTCGTCTACATTTCAAATGCTACTGCACGTTTCATCGATTGTCCTTTCAGCGTCCATGTTTCTACTTCTTATGGAAGGAACGTAGCATTTAACCGTTCTATATCAATCACGTTTCTCTCCATTTTGGTCGCTTTATGATCCAACACTCGAGGAGTACGCCGGCCCAAGAAGATACGTATCTGCGCTTATGTAAATTATATCGTGATAAAAAATATAAATTGTAATAAAATATACCTTTTACACTAAACGCCGTTGGCAATCCCTCCTGATATGTATATGATTAATCATTTAAATTATCAATTGTGTTGCCAAAAAAAAACCATTTTCATTTCCTTAAAAACTAAAATAATTTGAGTAAACACGTAGATGTACATGCATACATACATATATGTATATATCGAATTAAACCAATTTAAGAAGGGTCGTAGTACACTGTCTATTTAACTATTTAATCGATAATAAAAGTCGATTAATTATATTCCGGTTGAACGAGTAAAATAAGGCCAAAAGAAAAAAAAATTGCGAATAAGGTGGCGTAAGTTATTGCGGGATAACACTCGGCAATGACTAAGTCTTTAAAGGACACTATTAGCATTTAAAGGATTTAACGATGATGCCACAACGTAGACAAATAGGCGGTTAATTTTATCAGGGAGGACCGATAGAATTTATAAGGATATAATAAAACAAGATGATACGATCGATTACTACAACATTAACAACAACACGTTAGTTATAGAATCGAGAGACGTGTATTAGACGGCGAATATACATAATCCTTCGTAAGAGAAAGACGTAGAAAAGACGAAGATAGAGCGATAACAAGGAAGGCAGATGCGCCCAAAAACTAAAATCGTCTAGTCTATATCTGCTACCTCGGTATAGTAACCATCATTTCGAACGCTTTCTCAGTTCTTTATCAGAACTCTCTCTTATGAATATATTTATATACACGTAATATATTCTACACTATATACCCTGTGTATATATATTACTATATTCTAAATGTCGTCGACAACGTCGTTCGGGAAATCCCTATGCTAATAGTGTAATCCTCCCAAGTCACGGAAAGAAAGAACATACCGCAGAGTTACACCCTTAACCGCCAATAATATCCGTAGTCGAGTAACACCGTCCGATGCTCCGTAGCCTAACACCGCTCGGTATTGTGTATCTTATTCGACAGGAACGTCGCCTTTTCTGGTCCGCATCGCCTATATCCGCCTTATTATATTATTATGCTAATAACTTTAAGCTGCGCAAGTATACAGGGACTTCAGATGTTGTTTCCGATATAGTGACGCAGATTATAGTCTATATAGCTTAACTATAGAGCAGCCGTAATTTCTTTTTAATTGATCTCAATATCCGTGTCATTTCCTACCTACCCTTGCTGTATTCATTGGCCAAATAGATAGATTGTTTTCCCTTATATATTAAATATATATGTGTGTGTATGTGTGTGTTAAATAACACGTTAGTTTCGTTAGAATTTCACATAATCATACTCGTTTGAATAACAATTAATAATAATGATAATGACGCCAATGATAATAATGAGTTTCGCATTAAGTTATTCATTATTTCACGTATCGGAAAATTCAGGATCTAAAAAAAACCTACCGAACTGAAATTGTACATGATTGGATGTAATTCTTCTTATCGTCACTTTGATCAATTTGATATATTATATATATATATATATATATATATATATATATATATATATATATATATATATATATATATTACACAGAGATGATAAGATTGTTTGGGCTTCTAGTGTTAGGCATCATTTGAAGTTACTTTCATATGTATACATACATGCACGGGGTGCTACCGGGCTTAGAAAAATGTAAAATACATATCAAGAAGGTGCAATTTCGCAACTAAATTAACAGAAATATATGAAAGAGCTCAAGTTATGACTAATAAAACCTCATCATGAAGAGCGTGCAAAACAGCGCCTAGGTTGTAAAAAGTACTATTAGAAAATATTCCTTACATTCTGTCTGATATTGACATTGAAAAACCAGCTGACTGTGCAACACAAAGAAATAAAATGATCGTTGGTTGGGTTGTTCGGCATTCGAATCTGACCCAGGTCGTGGACCAGTGCATTTGTTATTGTTATTACTTGTTTCGTTGTTGTTCGTGATCGTTTATAGTTTGTTTTGCCTGTTGAACTTTATTACACATTCGGCCGTGTGTAATTTATTCATTTTTATTTGGAATTTTTTAATTTATTTTTTTTGGTTTTTGGGGATGTTCGAGCCCATTCCAAATACAAATCCTGGGTGCGCCACTACATACATGCATGTATATTTATCGTCGAAGCTTTCTCAGGATTTAAAATCAATAGATTCATCTGAACTACGGGACTAACTTTCAATTTCAATAGTAAGACGTTACCGAATGCATGGGCAAAGGTGACCTTGCCGTTTACTCGAGCAATTGCCTACTTTCATTGAGACTTGCAGGGACTTAAGCTTTGAAATAGATTTCAGTTTTTGTTTAAGTTCTATTGTCTTAATATAAGGAAACGTTAAACTAATTTCTACGATTTGTTTCGTAATTGGCTTACTACCTGAAATAAAATCTTCCTAAAATACGACGATATTATGTTCTTTTGTCTACAGTAATGCTAGTAATTATTAAAAACGCCATTGTTCATCGAACGTTAACAGGTGGATCTAATAATCCAGTTGTTCCTAATATAGGAAAAGAATGCCTCACTCCCCCAATAAAGATAACCCTATTTAGTAAATAGATGTTATTATTAAATCTAATCCGAACTTCTCTTCTGTTATCTCCAGTAACAACTGGAAAGAAGTTACATCCTATTTTTAATATGAAGTCCACTGTTAACCCTTTCAGTCATGCATGAAATGTTGACAGAAAATTATAAATTTTATACAGGCTGTTTATTAAACAACGTTGCTTTTTAAATAACTCTAGATGATTCTCAATGTTTTTACATAAATATAATTAGAATTGAGACATTTCATGGTCAACCAGAAAATATATAATTTTGGTAGTATTGAAATTTCATGTATCATACAGTGGACATGGTGACTGAAAGAATTTCCGGCACTCACTATTAACAGAGACTTCATTATTAAGGATGACACTTGCGAATGTGGCGCAGTAGAGACGCCTGAATTCTTCGCACGCTAGACCGCATAAAAATGTACGATACTAGAAGATGAATAGGCCCAATAATTTCAATCATTTGCTTTCGATGTACTACAAATTCCAGTACACCTAAATTAAGTGCATATATATATATATATGTACACATTCGATGACTGGGAGTGAAACTGCCGCACAGTCCGCGAGAATGCGGGTTTGTTGTTATATTATTATTAGGTATTATAAATTAGTGTAAAGGGGAGCAGTACATTGATAAGACTAAACTAAAGGTGGAGTGTAATGCACCACCATAAACGAAACAAACTGTAAAACAGTAATTTTAATGATAAAGTATTAATAAGAATAAAACATCAAAACAGTAATTTGAATGATAAAGTATTAATAAGAATAAAACATCTGTGCCTCCGAGCGCAAGGAAGAAGTGAAACTTAAAGAAATTCTAACTAAATTCGATACAACGTTTTTTTCGAATTTTTACGCGTGTATATATATATATATATATATATAAACACACACACACACACACATATATAATATATACACATATAAGAATAAGACTACCTATGTATATAAGTCGACGTGCATAATGCTAGGAAACGTGGTTTGATGACGGGTGTCGGTAGCGCGGTACATTCGAACGAAATATATATATATATATAAACGTGTATATATATATATCCGTCCATTACTTCATTGCTTAGTCGATAACTCCCCATATATACCGCGCCAATAGAAGTTTCACTTCAAAAACTTTAAGTAGTTATACAATCTATAATTGCATTTAATTCATTCCGTAATTTCTAACGAATTTGAATGAGTAAATTCTATCCGTATAATTAACTTGTTTTCGAAATTCTTTAATTATAAATATATATGGTATGGAATCTTTACCGTTCTTTTAGATTTTTCATTAAGTTACTCGCAATTTTTTTCCTGTGACATGCTTTTCAACACGGGTGTATTTTTACTTATGCTTTATTATCCGTCGTCTTTACTACAAAGGTTGGCCACGAAACAGACTCTTTTGACAAAGCAGCACAGAGTAATTTAATGGATGAACACCATGTCTCCCATCTGTGAGTTTCGTGATCCAATTTTACTTCCCGTTATCTTTTGTAATAAACGATACTTACTTCCTGTTAGAATATATCCCGAGTATCGCAGCTTCATTTCCTTAATAATATTTAATAACTGCGGTCGTTTACTTTATCCGGAATTTCTTTATTACTGACATTTTGTATTTAAGGAATTTTTTTACATCATTCTTCTATATAAGTACATTTCATTCGCAGCCGTATAGCAGAACCGGAAAGACATAACATCTAAAAATTATTAATAGCTAGATCTAGGTTTAGTTCTTTTCTAGCCAGCACTAAATAGGTCTTATTTTTAATTGTGCGAAACTTTTTTTTTAATGAACAGTCGAAATAATCTTAATTCCTTTCTCATAGTCTCTGAAGTTATAAATACGAGATAAAATTTTCAATTTTCAGACGTTTAAATTGAGAAAAAAGAAATATACGAAAAATTTTATATATATATATGTATGTATGTATGTAAACGAGAGTGAAAAATAGACGAGCGCGTGTAACGGCTTCCAGTACCTTTTCCCGGCTGGTGATAAAAGGTCGTTTGGCTAAATTATTTCTAGAATAGAGTTTGAGCCATTTGCACCGGTGTGGCAACTCTCGACAACCGGAGAAGGAGAAAAAACAAGAAAGGGTTACATCGTGTAGAAATAGTTCAACTCTCCCGGTTGAAGATGGTCGGATATTAAATAAACGGAAACTTTATTATAATATTTAAAAGAACAAGTAACACGATGACGACTAGAAGAACGATGAAGGCGAACAGAGAGAGACCGTTGTTCTATATAGGCGTAACCGCGGTAAATGGGATCAAATAGAAATTCGGACGACAAAAGATAGAACGATGGTCAGAAGGTAGGATGCAGTCGGAAAAATAGAAGTAACGACGAACGACGTTCGTAGTGGTTGAGAACAACAAGCTGTTGTAGAGTATACATTTTTAATTAAAATCCTGTTAAGAAGGCCCGGCTGCTGTTGTTCGTAGCGCGCGTCAAGGGTTGCCTCGTAGTGTCGGAGAATGTGCTCAAAAGTTGTTGGGATATAACGCAATTAAGAGACTGGGGCTGCATTTGTAAATTACACGGTATTTAGTCGCAGCCCTTCTTCTTCCATATCCTCTCTATGTAACCCCTTTTACCAGCCGACATGATTTCCTCATCAATCATTCTCTTCGCCATCTTCATTTATATTTCCCTCTTACTGTTTACTACTTCGTCGCGTATTCCGTCGCATCATTCTTCAATTCTATTTCGTCTCGTTCCTCTCTAGCGTACGACGAGAAGTACAACTTTCGCGTTATACGTAATTTTACTACCGCTGTTTTTAACTTGAACTATGAACAGCAAAATTTCACTAGTATTACTAACTACTACCACTATATCACCGCTAGTTCTAATAACCACCATTAACTACTATCTCCGCAATTCAACCTTACCGTCGTCTACTTCTTACCGTTGAACTGTTCCTTACCGCTATTCGATAATAACTACGACACCACCCTAAACGGAGTAGGAAAAGAAAATCATGACGATGATGATAACGATACTCTAAAAAGAACCGCAACGATGACGCCGTCGTTTGTACGTACGTACATATTTATAAATAGGCCCGACAACCACCGTCGTTCATTAACCGGCATTAAGGACGTATTTTCCAACCTATTTCATCTTAATGTACACGGTAAAATTTTCAACCGTAATAATGCGCCATCTATCGTTTCGACGACGAATCTATAATTACCACCGCCGATAAGCATTTATCGCCGTGTCATTCGGTCGATTTCGTTCCAAGTATTCCTCTTCGTCTTCGCGTTACAACCACGTCGTAATTCTTATTTCCTTAAATTATCTCCATCGTCGTACTGCCTTTTTGTTTTTTTGTTTTTTGATCCAAACGTCTTAACTATGACTTTTAATTTCGGTTCTATTTTACAGAGGTTTAAACATTGTTTTTTTTTTTTCTTCTGAGAATATCTTAATCTTATTCTAAGCCGTATAATTTTCATACCAAGGCTAAAGCGCAGATTCCTACTAAAATTTGTTTAAAAAAAAACACACATTTTGTTAATGAATATTACAAGAAATCCGAACAGTAATGACTAGAAAATCTGAACCTGAACGTTTAAACGGGAATATATACTTGTGCCGGAAGATATACGATATAATAATAATGAACATCGAAAGAGGGAGCGTGATTTAGCGACATGAAATAGGTGGACGCAGAAGATAACGAGCTGGTACGAAAAAGAAAAAACACAGATGGTTTTTGAGATCATGGGGTAACGAGTAATAAACAAAATAGTCGTATAGGAATTGTAGGTACGAGAAATTCCATTGAGGTTCATGATACATTGAAATTGATGTTTTTAGAGGGAGTTGAATATTTTCAAAACTCCAAAAATTGACTCTTTCCAAAATTTCTAAATAGGAGTTTTAATCCCTATATGACCTATTAAATTATATCGTACATACATTTCTTTTTTTTTTTTAACAGCCCTTAATAGGCTATTACTAAGATACAATCTTAGTTGTCGGGCTAAATAATTATCATCATTAACTTACATGATTACTTGGTAGCTAGAGCTTAACCGTTAATTACAAAAACGAGTATGGAGTATACGTATCCCATTGGTTACGCATCCATTATACGAAAATTTACTTATTTACAAGTCCAAATTTACGAGGTGGCGACGAACGAGTCGTCTAATTCCATGTTTGGTATTAAGCGGTTGTCTCGCTTCTGTACTGACATGGCTGCGCAGACGTTGCTTGCGCAATTTAGCGAATTGCTCGATGACATCATTAATGAACATGTACAGGTTCACAACGCGTAATTTAAATTTTTTCCCAAACTCTCTTTGCACCGTCGTGATCGATTCGCGCCGAAAATAACGTTCCACGCAAACCGCACGTTTCTTCTCGTTATAGGATTCCATGATAAACTGAACAAAAACGAACGTGTACACGAAACGTGGAGTACGCGGTTTGCGTTGTAGCAGTGTTACCAAGTGCTCTATTCAAAAAAATAAAACTACCCATTTTCTCTGGGCGATCCATTAGTTTTCTAATCGTGTAAGGTTGTGTACGCAATGATAGTATGTAGATTTGAAAAGTCCGCGAAATTGGACCGTTTGAAATATTTATATTTGTAAGAGCCGTTCGAAAATTTTAAAAGTCCATTTGAAGAAACGATTTTGTGTTTTTTTTTGTTTCTTGTTTCCGCTTTAGGTATGGTTCCAAAATCGAAGAACTAAATGGAGGAAAAGACACGCGGCTGAAATGGCCACCGTTAAAAGAAAACAAGAAGAATTATCGGTGGAAGACAGTGACGACGAGGATAGTCGAGATTACAACAGCGCAGCTAAACGTTTACGTCGCGAATTAGTCGCTCACTGCGGTGGAGCGCCGAATTCCGCCACGACACATTTACAAACATAACATTCAATATGGCCGACGTGTCCGTCTAATTTAACCGACAGTCAATACGATACGTTGGCTTAATAAAATACGTGATATATATATATACATATGAGTGTGTGTATGTGTGCGCGTGCATTTATATATATGTATATATACATATATATGTATACACCTTTCTTTTAATATATAACGCCAAATGTATCATCGTTAACTACTATAATGTTATTATTATTTTTATATAAGTCAATTCATTGATACATACATAGCAGGTTCGTCGTAACAAGACAGTCTAAAAGGCTGGACAAAAATTGATAATATTTTCAAGGTGATCTCTTTAATGTTTCATAGTGTACATAATATATACAATAATTAAAAAATGCTTATAACAGTAATTACTATTATCATATATAAAGTAATTTCGTGTAATTTACTTCATTAAATATTTAATAAAAAATCAAAATGTTAATTAATCGGCCCGAAGTAGTATCAAAAGCGACAAAAAAAAAATTGAATTTTGAACATATTTTATGATAAATATTAATTTATAAACTATTTCTCACATGCTTGACAATATATTACATATATACACACCATAATAACCGTGGTGACCATTCCTTAAATCAAATTTATAGTCGATAAACTTGTTAGTAATTATTCCAAATATATATATATATTCCAATGTGGAATTGAAATTAGTTTTCACCATTATTGATGAAAATACAATAACAAGCGTCGATCGTATTAGAAGAATATGGAATAGAAAAATGTAACATTCAACACGTATACACAAATATTAATCTCCTAGTTTACTGGCCGGTCCTAAAATATTAAAATATTTGACGGCGTTATCAGCGCCTAAACAATTGTCGATATGTAAGATCGCGATTAATAATCCCGCGGTGGGTGAATTTTTATTTTTTTTAGAAAAAATTATTTTAATTAAATCTTATCGTACAATAATTGAACATTAAAGTTAGGCGCAATCGTATCTCAAATGCATAATTCGGAAAGCCCAGAATTCTAATTCGTCGCACGCGTGTGACATTTTTATTAAATAGTGTGCCAACATATGAAATAAATTGTGCGACTTTTATCGAGTGTGTTTATATATATACATACATACATACATACATATATATGTATGTATGAGCGTAACATACTATAATTTCAAATATCGATGTATGTAATTTTTTTAATTATACCGGTCGATGAAGATGAATCTGAAGTGTAGGAAACGTTTGAAATAAAGTAAAAACTAAAATAGGCTAGAAATGAAAGTTAAAATCAAAATTTTTAAAAAATAAGCGAAAAAAGAAAGATAAAACTATATAAATGATTACGAGAATATACTAAAATATAATTAACATTAAAACTTCGTCTTTCACATTCCAATATAATGGCGCCAGAATAAAAATTATTCAAAATTTAATAATGAAATAATTAAAAAAATAATAATAATAATTCAATAGTAAAACACGGAAGTATATAACTAGTTATATATAAATGACATAACTATAAGAGTTTTCTCCGTCTCGATAATCGATTTTTGGCGCTAGTATCGTCGTCGATCGTTGTAAACTTTATTCGGAACGTTAAACTATGTACATTAAAATATATACATACATACATATTATTCTGGGCCGGATTAACTCATGGGCTAAATTGAGCCTTCATGAGCCCCCATTAACTAAGTGAAATATATATATAAATGTTTAATAACTATTATTATTTTATTATTTAATTATTATTTCTGGAAAATATTAAAATCTAAAAATGTGCCATCAATTCTACTTTTTTATGCCAAACCAATATTTACATTCAATTTTACAACAATATTTATATTTACTTATAATTTTACATCGTATGAAAAAACATTCTCGTTTAAAAATGTTAAAAAGTCTGCCCCCAAATAATCACGGGACCAGCCCACCCAAAAAAAAAATTTGCAATCCGGCACTGTACATATTTATACGCATATATACATACATAAACACACATGTATATAGATTAGTATACGTATGTATGTCGTGGGTGATATCAGTCTATGCGCGCGTGTGTATGTATTTATATAAATATTTATATTTTATTTTCGTCGAGTTACTGCGAAAATCGTTTCGTAACAAGATGCGACGAAATCGCAATTAGTCCGACTATTACCAATATATTATTTTATTTGCTTAATTTTTTTTTTTTTTTTTTTGACTTTGTAAATATCGTACTTAACCTTTATTTCGGTCAAGACGTAGTTTATTACGAGAAAAACCAACTCCGAATAAACGATTTATAGTCCTCTTTTTTTAATTTATAGCGAAATTTTATCCGATACGAAACGGTTTTTTTATTATTATTATTATTATTATTATTACGAAACCGTTATTTTTATTTTCCAAATCGTCCTTTCTCAAAGTTTATTTCTTTTTTTTTACTTACTATTTAATTTTTTTCTTAATTTTTATTTAAAACTAGCATATTCGTTCGTAATTACGAATTAAACGATAATTAATTAAATTAAATTATTGAGCGAAAGTAAATTCGTACACGTAAGTCTTTAACCGAAGAACTGAGTTAGAAAATATACACGCAGGAATATCGCGTTAGTATGACGATAAATCTAGTGTAGATAGTCGATACGTATTCGATTTCATGTTTTGACCTACTTCAGTCACGATGTCCACTATATGGTAGGTGAAATTTTAACGATAACAGAAATTTAAATGACCGAATTTTAAAAATGTTTATTATATAAATACGTGTCGAAAATTATCTACAGTTCACCACCGAGCGGTATAGCGTAATAAACAACTGTAGAAAATTTATAATTTCGCGTAAAAAATTTTAATAATGTATTATCGAAACGGTTTAATTAAATGTCGATCGGACAACAACCTCCTTGTGTGCTGTTATTGCTTTATACTAGACGCCTATAAAACTGTCTGGTTGACTTAAAAAGTGTACGTATCCCGGCCAAGTTTGTCTAGACTTAATGTTTTTTTTTCAATGCTTAGTGGAAACTGGAACTTTATGCGTTGATTGATATACGTGGCACACTCAACAGTTATTATTTCACCATAGAGCAACGTGGAGCATTTGCTCTCCTGATCAGATGACAGTGCGTTAGAAGTGTACGTTCGAGACGGCAGTCGACGTAAGACGATTTCTTTAAGCGTCAGTAAGAACAGTATGGACTAGAATATCCGGTCTAATTCTGCGCCATTTGTTTGTTAATGGCATCCGCTGCTTGCTTCCATTTGTATAATAAGCGTGATTCGATGCGCTACCCAAAATCATTACTTGGAGTAGGTAATTGTGAAGCTAGAAGTATTATCGTAGAAACCTGCTTAGCTGCCGGGTCTGTGCTAGTTCATTATCTTCTATTCCAGAATATGGTAACTTTGGTTTATGGTGGCAGACAAGAAAACTGTCCAGTTGTATCGCGTATATTAGAATAGCCATCGGTGCTTTTCGTACAAGTCCGACTGACAATCTTTATTGCGAAGCTGAAGAATGACCTCCGTTTTTAAGAAGAAAATACGTTATTGAAAAATTTTATAGCACACCTACAAACACTTTTCCAACTCCTTGATAACTTTCCTACTTCAGAAATTTCTGATTTAATTTGTAAAAGTTACACGCAATATCCTCCCTGGCATTCTTTTTCCATCCAACTCGACACATCTCTAACTGCTTCCACAGTAAATTCACTCTGTACAGATCGAATAAACGTCCGCATTGAACAATCTATAAAGAAATACAGCGGATGTAAAGTTTATACCGACGCATCCAAGTTTAATGAATATTGCGTTTGCGCGATTTGGTTTCAGAGGATGATCTTCTTCGTTACAGCTTACCTCCACAATACTCGTTATTTTCCGCTGAATTATACGCAATTTACCTTGCGATATCTACTGCTGTCACTGAAACCCACAATGATCTTCTAATATGTTCCGATTTATTCTCTTCCATTACGCGTTTCAACTTTAATTCTTCCAAATTTCTACCTATTGCTATAAAAATCTTAAATCTTATATACTAACATCCTACTTTAAAAATAATTCTAATATGGATGCCAAGTCACACAGGTTTTACATTCGATGATTTAGCTGATAAAGCAGCTACTCGAATTCAACCTTATCATTTAATACCTATATCCGAAACAGACGCAATCGCCTCAATCAACTATATAACAAATAAATTGTTTTTTTTTCATCTGTGGAATGCAATTGCCTCAACAAATCATCTTACATCTATTCGCTTCTCTCCTCTTCCTTGGAAGTATTCTGTGCATAGCAGAAAGGAACAGGTAGTAACTGACTCATGACCATATTTTAAATAAAACAACTCCACCTTTGTGCGATCATTACGTCCGGACGCTCTTAACACTCCAACACTTATTTTTTGACTGCCCACAATATTCCGTGTACCGTCCTCAAAACGTCAGTTGTAATTCATTCAAAACAGTTTTATCTGATGATTCAACTGCTGTGGAAACAACATTTCAGTTTCTTCAAACTATAAATATGATCAATCTCATCTAACATCTCATATTTACTTTCGGGTGCTTCTGGCCATAGTAGCAGTATATATAGTACCCGACAAAAAAAAAAAAAAACACTTCTGAAAAAATCCGTTTCTTTCGATGGTCAGATTTTTGGAACCCTGCTTTTAAAGAAACGAAATTCCTGGAGCGGTTATAAATTATGTAATCGTTATTTTTTTAAATTAATAAACAGTTTATTTCTTTTCGTATTATTTAATACTTTTTACGAAAGAAAACTTATTTAAATTCGTGTAATAAAACACACACATTAAATCGTACTAATACACTATGTTCTGATATAGTCGTGTTATTATAATTTAACCAATATATAATATATTATTGTAAATATGTATCAGACATTTAATTTGTAAGTGCGCGCAATTTATATGTTTTCGTTATAATTTTATTTCTCGCATTTTATTATACGTAATTACTGAAAATCATATTATATCATTTCTTTTACTTTTTCACGATACAATATAAATATATATATATATATATATATATATATATATATTTATATATATTATCGTGTGTACATCACATATACACGTATACTCGGATCTTTCTGGTAATCCCCGTATTATTATCGACCCGAAAAATATGCTGAAGGTTATAGACGGGTCAGATACGTTAATTGGATTAATTATGTCGAAACTTAGTAATTTGGAATTCGTTAATTTAATCGCTAAAGACGCGTCGTCTAATGGTACTCTCTCTTTAGCTTCTCACGAGGTTATCGTTCCCCCTGTACAATTGTTAGTAATCATCGGGAACTGATGTACACTGAGAGCATAATTTGATCACCTTCTCGCCAATTACTATCAACTGCAATAAATTAGATTATATAGGTTGCATGAAATAGAAGTCTTTTTTCAGAAGAAGGTATTTTTCGACGGATTTTATTGGAAGAGAACTTGGCATGTTTAGAGAGGAACGAATATTTGTATATAAAGGGCAGATGATTAAAATATGAAGGATGACAGATGGTTGAGTGTTATAAATCTGGTGTTAACACGGAATGATCAGGAGGCAAAACCACTTTATTTCGTATTCCAAGTATAATGGTCACTGATGGTTGTGCAACTACTTTTTCAGAAGACGAATCGAATTCGATTTCATTAGAATGTTGGCCCATCTCTGGATTCGCCGCTCTTAAATGCAGGATATGAGGAACGCTCTAATTTTGTATTTTTACTTTTAAGTTTCTCGTCGATCGATTTTAAGAGCCTATATAAATTTTTTAATTTTTTTTTTTTTGGAATACGAATAGTGGCTTCTACTTAAATTATATATTCTATAATTTTCCAGCTTATCGAACATTCGACGTGTATGATATATGTTACCATGTTCTATCATTCGTTAATTTTCAAGAGTAAATTTCCAAGAGTAAATTTCGGTAAATAATAAAATACAATTACGAACAAATCGACGTAATGAATGGATAAAATGTTCTTGCAAAATTCGTACAGAAAATTGACAAAACGATAAGATAAGAAGAAAGTTAAAATCGAAAATTTTACGTCGGGTAGTAGGATGTCCGATTTAAGAAAACACAAGATGAAACTTTATAATGATAGCTAAACGACTTAAATATTTATGTATATATATATATATATATATATATATATATATATATATATATATACCATCATATCGATGAAAGGAATTTTTATTGAGATTAAGTTACCAAGAAATGAACAGTGGGGGTTGATGGGTACACGAGACTTCGGTTAGTTAAGATATAAAAGAACGGATTCAATTGGATGAGATTAATTTTCTTTCGCGGAACGGCTATATTGGCAAAAGTGGAACTTTGTGCCATCGTAGGATAATAATAACCGGAGAGAAAAAGTTAAAGTAGTCGAAGAGACAATTGAAGAAAATAGCGTTTTGGGTTTTGGTTAGTTTTATTTTCTCAGAAGTTCGATTATGACGAGTTTTTAGGCTTTTGACTAGTTCCTGATGATGATAATGACTATAATAACAGTAATAACAGTAATAATAATAATAATAATAATAATAACGTTTATTAGAAACCGTCGTAATATAATACAAAGTCTAGTTAATTCGGCATCGAAACTGAAAAATCAAGTTCGCGGCTCTGTGCTAGAGCTTAATAGCAACTTTTTAAGATATCCGCTAGACATCGATAAAAGATTTCCTAGTCGAAAAACATGTTACAGACGTATAGACTAAAAGTTGTGTGTAAAAAGCTTTCACGCGCCATTGTTTATAGTACAACATGAAAGATACGTATATATATATATATATATATATATATACATATATATGTACAGACAGCCCCGACGTTTGGGATTGGAAATATATCTCAGTCAGGAATACATATGTATATTTGTAAATATATACATATACAGATATAAGTAGACTGTTCTTCAATCGAATACTCGTAACTAAAACGATAATCATCTATCGTTACCGTATTTTGGCGCCTAGCTTATTTCGTGCGGATCCCGTTACTATGGCGATACACGGCCCCATATATATATTAATAATATTGCATACTTTATATAACCACGCGCATGCAATATCCGTGTACAATTCTATAAAAATAACGATTTTCCATGTCGCACACGACTTTCCATAACAGCTTGTCCTCACTTTTGGTATCCTCACTTTGGCTCCTGATTTATCTCGGACTAAATGTAAGCGAATCGAAAATAAAAAGAGCATACCGAAGAAACCGCGATGATGAAAACGGAACTTTATATTAAAGAGGGTCCACGTTTTGTTGGGTCATCGTAAATATTCCAACGACATGTTTACAGAAAAGTTTTATATATATATATATATATATATTTTTTTATATACAAAATGGACGACAATACATATACATATGTATATATATATATATATACATATATATATATATAAATATTCATTTTTATATATAAAATGGACTGCTATTCAGGGCAATATATATACATATAAGATGTATATTTGTATATACATTCATTTACATATATAAATATGTATATATATATATGTTTGCGTGCATATATTTTTACATATAAAATAAACATATATATATATATATGTATGTATATATAAAATACGAAAACGGAAATATATTCCGAGGAATTAATTTCATTTTTATTTGTCCAAGTTTTAGGGTAAATGTAGACTTCCGCGCTTTATTCCTTTGTACATTTTTTTATATGTTATATTCAAATTTATATTAGGCCGTCGTCCAGTTTGGGAATATCCTCGTTGCCTGCTATCGATTATTAATTATTTTCCGATTAACGAAGCTCAAGCTTATTCTTTTTTTTTTTTTAGTTAGACCAAAAAGAAAAAAGAAATATTGAGAAAAAAAGAACGGGTAAAATTAAAAAAGCATTAGATAATTTAATTCGTATTCAATAATATAAACGATTCTTCTGCTACACTTCTATTTCCACATTGAATTAGCGA
The DNA here is from genome assembly GCA_032883995.1 of Coronaproctus castanopsis. NCBI lineage: Eukaryota > Metazoa > Arthropoda > Insecta > Hemiptera > Monophlebidae > Coronaproctus > Coronaproctus castanopsis. The sequence continues at coordinate 213,701,463 of CM065053.1, read as the reverse complement.
TACTAAGAATAAAGATTATAAAGAACACGTCTAATCGGTGAACGATGAAAAATAAAAATCTACTAATAGTTACGGATTAGGGAAAGAATTAATAATATAAATATATTCTCGTAATATCGTCGACTGCGACACTATAGTTCGATTAACGATGAAATCCTGTGCGATCCGTATCATCCTTTTTGGTCTTCTGGATTTTCGACTAAGGATGGCCTTACATTGACGCTGGATTCCTACCTCATCGAACGACATATGAATAGCGTCCAACGTGGTTATACGAATACGTAATCGCAACTTCGATATTAGAGCATCGACGATTTGCCGGAGAATTTTAGACAATTGTTAACAAACGCCGATTTACGCTACTAAACGTCTTACTCTAATTTTTTTCCATCGCGACTGACAAACATTAGCGGTCATTTAGCGATTATTTTAACGCGATGTAGGATGTTTTCTAGAGGGTGAGTACGCGTTAGCACTTTTTCTGAACTTTATAGCGATCGAACATTGTCTAGAGACTGATTTCGGTGCAGCCTGCCTATTTCACCGGAGTTATTTAGTTAATTGATAATGCGCTGTAAATTTTAGTTTCTATTAAAGTGAAGTACACTACTAATGGTTACAAATTTTTACCTCTTCAACAATTCATCCTTCTTCCCGGAAAACTGCAATCTTAATCCTTGCCACTTTCAATAATATTATCTCCAAAAGGTTTCCATCACACATCCTTATTTATACAGATGGATCAAAGTCAACTCGAGAAACGGGAGCAGCAGTGTTCATTCCAGCTTTCAATACTAGTAATATGTACAAATTATGCCAACAATGTTCAGTACGTACTGCGGAATTCCTTGTCAATTTTAATATACTTAAATCTTCACGGAAATTAACTTATTATTACCGATGCCGTTATTCTCCGTCTGTCCGCAGAACTATATGGAGCATGTGGTAAAATTCTACCATCACATTATAACCAACAGATTTAATGGCAGCTATACATCACGCCCAACAAAAATCAAACCATCCGATCGCATACTCCATAAATATAATCACACAGAACTATCAAGGGGCGATAACCTTCTTATGGATTCCGGGCCACGCAAACATACCAGGAAATCATATGGCCGATCTAGCAGCAAAAGAAGCATCCAAAATGCGCCCAGCACTGCGCATTAAGATGCCACTCAGCGATATCAAGGAAGCCATCAAGGGTCTATTTTCGAAGTTGTGGCAAAAAAGATGAACGGAACAACAGAGTACATCACACCTGCATGCAATAAAACCACCAGTTCGTGGAAGTTCCAAACTGAAGACCGAAAGGATCAGGTGGTATTGTGTCGCCTCCGGATCGGTCATACGCAACTTACAAACTTACAAATGTACACATATTCCAAAAACTAGCCTCATCAAGCTGTAATAGATGTACCACCTCTTAACAGAATGTACCAAAATCCTAAATTCTTCTTCCTTAAATACTTCATAAATCCTGGCCCAAGATTCCTCATCCGTCACATCCTTTTTTGCTAAGCTTAGGCCGATAAACCTGTTTAACAAAATTTAAATTTGCTGGCCGCGCTTCTAGCTTCGCTACTGTACATAGAGCGGAAAGCGAAAAAAAAAAGCGAATATGATGAAACTAATAAATTAACCGCCTAAAAAATAAAAAATAGAACAAATTTCTCAGTATTATTGTATTCCGAAAGCTGGGTAATCAGACACGGAGCAAAAACTAAATGTGTGGTTATACCGCAGTAGAAAACTTCGCATAAAACCGGACAGATAAAGTTCGTAACAAGGAAGTACCGCAATGTGTATCGAGGAAGTTGTACAAGAAGTCAAGTATCGTAAACTGAAGTAATTCGATCATGTAATGCTACATCATCAACCTGCTCTATGGGTTAATTCAGGGAAAACTTGAAAACCACGGGGAAGAAAAAAGAAAACCTGATTACAGAATCTGTCGGATCGGTACAATTCACAAGTGAGTTTCAAACCAACTTAGGAGAGTCAGCATGTTAGCAAACGTTCTATTAATAAATGATTAATATAATATCTGCGGTAATTTCTTTCGGTAGTAACGATTAGGTATCCTTTTACTGTAAAGACGAATACGTATCGGATATATACTTAATTACTAAAAACAGTTGAAATCACTAAATTTATTTAATTATGCGAAGCTTTTCGGCATTTACGCCATTGTCAAGCTATATACAATTAAAATTAACTATACAAAATCATAAAATATTAATTTAAAACTAAGTCTATTAATATTTTATGATTTTGTATAGTTAATTTTAATTGTATATAGCTTGACAATGGCGTAAATGCCGAAAAGCTTCGCATAATTAAATAAATTTAGTGATTTCAACTGTTTTTAGTAATTAAGTATAAATAAAATCACTACATTCCACAATCTAAACGTATCGGATATAAATTGTACAATTCTCAACGTTGGGGATTTTTCTATTTCGATAATTTTTTCCCTGTTATCGCATCGCAGTTACGAATTGTATTTTTTCCTCTCCGTCCGTCCGTCCGTTAGTTCATTATTACAACTATTATCTAAACTAAATACTAACGGATTTAGAAGAGGGGCGATGGAATGAATATTAATGTAACCGGTATATAATAGTTTCATACATTTGGATAAAGTAGAAACGTTGTCGCAGAAGAAAAGGTTTAAGGAGGAAGTAAGATTTTGATTTTACCGCGGATATTCTAATAGGATACGGGGGAACAGCCCGATTCGTTTAAGAGTTTTCCTACCGTATAAAATCAGAGAGAGGCTAAACGATGATATTAGGCCGTTCTAAAAGAACTGACACATTCGTGCTTACTCTCGTGTCTGAAAACCGCGTCAAAATTTGTCACTGCTGATGACGCTTGGGAGATAGTCGACAACCTCTCTATGTTCAAAACGAACTAAACTTAGCGCTTTTACCGGCGTCGTAGCCCCTGTTTATGCATTTCATTTGGTCGGTCGATGTTTGTAATTTTGTCTTAATATTTGTATTATTTATTCCTGGATTTTTCATTGAATCGGATAGATTTATTATCAGGAAAATTAGAATCTAGCGAAACTGAAGAAGAAAGAAGATTTGTTCTCCGGGAATATGGTGCTCCCATTCGTTAAAGGTACACGGATTCCTAAACGTAATAATATAGGACCCCTGCGTTTAGAACCCGTCTAAGAAGATCACGCATCTAGCTGGTGTAAAATGAAATTCCAGAAAGACACACTGCGAGTGTTTACAAAAACACAGTGTTCACGCGGTCTAAGTTACGTAAGTCAAACAGTTAGAAAAACCGTGTCTCAGATAATAAAGGAACACGCAGCTGTTACAGATTCAGGCGGTCAGCAGTAGCTTAACATCGAAATGGCGTACATCACGTCGTAAAATTTGAAAATGCGCGAAAGGTTTGGCGCGAATCAATAAACGCAAGAAGAGAACAGCGCGAGAGGCTATCGAAATTTCCAAATATAACTGGAGAAGATGGTTATAAACAAATCCTACATTCAACCGCGTGCGGGTCAAACACGAATTTCAGCTGCGAAATAAAAATGCTTAATTTCGAAGTAAACAATCGGGAAAAACAGCGATTGAATAAAAAATCGAAAAACATGTACGACGCTGTGGCAGTAATGTTAATGTTAAGCAAAAATTGCAGACGACTAAAAAAAATTAAACAACGGTGAAAACGGTTGAACGTCATCGGTGACAAATTCTGACGTGGTTTCGCCGAAAAAATTCGACCAGTGGATATTAGCCTGTCTTCAATATAATATAGTATTATAGTATATTTCAATAAAAATTTTATAAATTATGAAGAATTTATATGTATATACACATATGTATCCTTAAAGTTACCCTAGCAGTTAAATACAACCAAATGACTTTACAAAACTAAAGAAATAATAAAGAAAATAACAGTAAAATAACAATAGGAAAAATTAAAATAAAAAAACTCTATTAGCACTTGTATATTAAATTTAACTTGTATATAAATAAATAAAAATAAAAAATCGTAATATCTGATCGTACACATTAGAAATCGGTGCTTAATGATGCTTATATGTAGTGTAACGCATGCTGAGATCGAGCATATTGTAATAATCCCCGATTATCCGAATTAAGTTATCGTCATGATACATTTATCGTAAAATTTCTTCGATAATTTATAAATATGAGGAATATTTAGTGTGGAATGCATGTATTTTAGTCTATCGAAGAGCACTTAATGATATTCTGCAACACTGGTTTTGCATTACCTGGAGTTTTTTGTAGGTACTATTATACATATCGAAAGATAACCAATCTTAGGTTTGCAGATGATACAACGTTAATAGTTGGGAATACGAAACAGTTGGAAAAACTTCTACATAGGCTAGCACGCAATGTGAAATAATTTATAAAACAAAAATAATGATAATCGATCGAGGAAATATAATATATCACCTCGTGAAATCGGCTATGAACCAATGAAAAGTTTTATATACTTAGGATCACTTCTAAAGAAAAAACGAAGCTTCAAAAGTGAAATAAGACACAGAAATTACCGGAAACGCCATGATAAAAATGAACGAGATTTGGAAGAAAAACTCCAAAAATATTAAAGCTCGACCAAACGCTCGCATTTTCTAACGCATTATGCGAACATTAAATATATCGACAGAAAAAGTATCGACAGTTTTGAAATACGGAGCACAAATGAATCGCTATTACAAGTTTCACGCAAAGGTTTGTCAACGATTGTCGCAATGAGAATGCTGAAATTATTCGGACACGTAATAAGAAAAGAGACAGGAATGTGGTAAAATTAATGGACACCTATGAGATGGACAAATATTGTATCGCGTAAAACAGTATTACAATTTTCGGAATGCGTAAATCGGTGGATGGTGAAAAATGACGGAAAATTACGAAATCACCGGCGGATTATTAATCACTATACTCTATATAGAGTGAGGACTATAGACGATCATCTCCCGAAGTGAAAAAATATCAGTACGGTAGATTTTTTTCTCCCTTTTTATAATTCAGGTCGAATTATCGCGTAAATTCTAATGGCTTTCGAGAAAGATGAGAAATTGTTTCGCAATGCAAAAATATCGAGCAATTTACACGCTGAATTCTGTTATAGATTTTATAATGTGCATCGTTGGAAACACGCTATATATATATATATATATATATATATATATTAGAGTGAAATACGGAGTAAGATGGGAAAAACAAAGTAAAGATATATCTATGGACGAATGTTAGGGTGTGTTCTAGTCGTTCGGTGTTCACGGATCATTATGTCAAACGGCAAGAACGTCCCTTATAGACTTTTATATCCGGTTCTATGAAGTGCAAAATAAGCGTAATAGCGATTAGCCTTAAACCTCCGTAGTATCTGAATAAAATGCTACGTAAATCACACACACACATTTATTCACGCACACATTTACAATATGTATGAACGTATGTATAGACGATAGGTATATTAAATGAAATTGCAAACTGTTTACTAGAGTATATTACACACTCACATATATATATATATATATATATATAAATTATTGACAAATGGAGTACGAATTAATGGGTTTTTCTATATGAATGTATCGGTATATGGGTCCACAATGGTGTATATATATATATACAATATAAAGGGTCCCTTTATTAAGGTACAGTTATTACACGTAATATTTTCAATTGAATTGGTTAATACCGCCCGAATGCTTAACTCTGGAAATAATGTTGACAAATAGAGGACAGAAGGTCGAGACTTATTAGTTATGATTATTGTTATCATCATCATCATCATCATATATTTTCACAATTTATTTCCCCATACACATCTGGCGACCAATTGTATTGTATCGACTTCAACTTCTTCCCCGATCTTATCTAAAATAATCTACAGGATGTGCTACACAGAGGAACATTTTTAGTGTAATAGATACATACATAAAGTAGATTCACTGAACACACATATATATATATATATATACGATATCTTTTATATTGTAAATACTCGTTCGCATAGTAAATAAACACACACAAATATATATAAATGTGTGTGTGTGTATAATTGTATGCCCTACATTCAACGACATTTATAAATATAGGCGTAGAAATACTCGCAAGCGTTAGAAAACAAACAATAACCACCTTTTCTACCTGACTGACTCAATCGTACGTCCGAAGAGGAAATAGCAGTATATCTATTTATAAAGCTATTATTAATCGAACCCTTAATCGGTTATTCAAAATCATATACTATTGTCAAACATCCGATATCGTTTCTCAGATTAAGCAGACTGACTCCTGTAATTTAGTATAACAGCGATATCGTGCGTTTTAATTTTTTGCACGCCTCACATCTCTACGTTTTCAAAGTTTAACGAATTTTATCCATATATATATATATATATATACATATATATATATATATATATAAAGGAATTTTGATCGATGCACACACATACACACATATAAATATCTTAAATGTACAACTTTATACTTTTAAAGATACAGTAAACCATGTACGTAAATAGGAACGTCCTGAATATTAACTTTTAATTACACCGATTTATCGATTTATTTAAACAATAACATATTTCATTTGTAATTTTTTTTACAAATTTTTGGTTGGCACTAAAACCAGTTAAAAACTATTATAAGAAGATTAATAATAATAATTATAAATAATAATGGAATAAATTCGATAAAGAATGGAGTAATAATATTTGAAAGAATTATAATTTAATTGTAAATGGGTCGTACAGAATGAAACGTACGATGGTTGATAAAATGGATGTTATGAATAATATAGTGTAGGTGGTACGTATAATTCACCTCGGCATTGTAAACTGCGTCAGATATTTAACTTAATAAGAACAGTCTCTAATTTAATCGTAATTTGCTTGTAGAATTATTATAATTTATAAAATTATCGTGTTCAATTATGCCAAGTAATATGAACGTAAAAGCGTTATGCGGGAGCCATCAAAATACAAAAAAATGAATCTCTAATTCTCGAATTACTTATGTAGATCCACTGCTGGATGTAACTTTTCTACCAATTCCTACACGCAATCCGGTTCGTTATTCTAGTTCAGCTAGCAATCCGGTTCGTTATTCTAGTTCAGCTACTTGATACCAGCTCACCTAGTACAGGGCGTACCAATACATCTCTGCCTTTCTATACCAGTCCACTCCTTAATTCTTTTGGTTCATCTATTGTCCATCCTTGTTTCCACACGTGCTTTCAGTTATAACATCTATAACTTTCGTCTGTTTCTGATATTGATTTATTTTGGTACAAAATTGATTAGCCCAAATAAATGATTTCGGGTTTGTGAAGGAAACTGTGAAAGAAATATACGATGTCACTACGTTTTTACGTAAATGAACTTGATGATGAGATTACCAATTATTATAAAGCCCTTACTTTTTCAGCAAAAGATTTCTGCATTTAATCCAGCTTTGTTTCCTTTTGTTTCTAACGATAACTATATTTATTTCCTTCGCGAATTGAGGATGCGATTAGGATTATGTAATCTGCAAATCACAGGTTATTCAAAAATTTTACCTACATATTAATCTTAAGATCAAACCAACCTTAATGATCGATATATATATATATATATAATTTCTTTTATTTAATTGCGTTTCAGACGAAATTATATACATATACATATATATATATATATATATATATATATATATATATATATATATATATATATATATATATATAAGCAAAACAAAATTATAACACAGTTTAACCACTATCAAAGTTTTTCATTGCAAAGCTTTTCGACAGTTACGTTATTATTAAGCATACACAGTAAATATGAAAAGCTTTCCAATAAAAAACTTTTATAATGATTAAACTGTATTATGATTTTGTTTTGCTTATAATTCATGAAATCACTACTCCCCCATATATTTAACATTTATATAAGGGACTCGGGATAAGAGGGGCAGCCGTTTTTAGGTACAATCAGCAAAACCCCGAATCAAACGTATCAAATGAAGGTTATGTTAGTTCGTTTTAATGGTACAACGCCTCGGTTAAAGGTACAAAGATTAATAGACTTTCAAGGCAATAAATAGTGAGAGGAGCGATAAGCCAGCCGAAATGACACTTCCGGTCGTAAAACGAAAATATTCACATAAACAAAAATTGAATAAAAATGTTTTAGTCATTTTTACAATTTGTTTTTGTTTAAGTGAACATTTTTGTTTTTTCTTCCTTTTGTTTGAGATGTCCTTGTGTTGGCATTCTTTCATTGACGCTATACTGTTTTTTGCTCTGTACGTTTATTAATTATCCACTCTCCGATAGCTTATTATGTTCTTAGTTTAGTTCTGCAAAAACTATAGTGCGTCGTGCGGTTTTATTATTTTTTTTCTTATGAAAATTTTCTTTTCTTTTTTTAGTTCTGGTGAATTTTTTGTATGAATAATAAAATGTCCCGTAAATGTTTATCATTAAAGGAAAAAATTTCTATCTTAGATAAAATCGAAATTCAACCTCCCAATATGCCTATTCGGGAGTTAGCAAAAATCATGGGCGTCTCCAAAAGCACCATCTCCCATTTAAAAACAGATGAACAGAACTTACGCAAAAAATAGAGTAGTACTGAAAAGGGTAGTCAGGTGCACCTACGGCATCATTAGATAACTGTGCAGATTTTGTTCAAATGCAGCAGATGAAGAATTTACACCAAACAACTATAGCGTATTTTTATAGTAAATGAACAATTTTTACAAATATCAGGTCAGGTTCTTTTACCTTATGTATGCCTCCTGTATTTTTCTCTTAATTTCCATATAAATAAATATTATGCATTAATAAAGTTATAAGTATGTTAATTGTTTACTAAACTGTATATATTCTAACACCCACTCGCTTCAATAAGAGATTAAAAAAAAATCGCTTTATAGGGACAACCGGTTATAAGGCATAAATGACTTCCGCCCAATGTGTCCCTTATAAGCGGATTCGACTGTATATATATATATATATTTCTTCTATTACTTTTATTTAATTGCGTTTCAAACGAAATTATATATATATATATGTATGTATGTATGTATGTATGTGTATGACCTACGGGGCACGGTCCTTGTAACTAGAATCACCTTCTGTAGTAAGTAGTCTAGGATGCCATAACGTGTTAGTCCTACCGGAAAACGGGGAAGCAGTTCATCTGCTGAAGATGTTCCTACCATAAATACTTAACTACATTTGCATCTGTCTTAAACTATCCCTATATACAAGAAATAATAAAAAACAGGACCTTAAAATTCTTTAATGCATGCCGCATGTCTGCTGACCGAAATATCAATGAAATTGGAAACTACGATTATCAGTCTCTACGACACAGGTATAAAAAAAATAAACATAGACGAATTAAACATATCTTACTAGGGTAGCATTAGGTTTAAAATTCAATGATATTATAGATAAATTTTATTTGATATATTTTTGTATTTTTTTTTCCTCTTTAAATTTTATAAATTATTTTAACCATTGTGTTTAAAATTTACTTATGAATTACACGTTGCAGGTTTTTTGCGGAATTTTTCTTGTAAATTTCATTAAGCCATGAATGTTTATAACTATCACTCGTGCATATTTTTTTAAAATTATTTTTAAGTTTATCGGTTAAGGAATTTTTTATATTTCGGAACGATAGAACGCTATATATTATAAGTTATTATTTTCTTGTAAAATTTAATCAATCAAAATATACTATTCTTCTTCTTCTTCTAGCAGACTGTCAGCAACTCACTCGTTACAATGTGCTTCAGTTAGATTGGTGAATATCAATCTAGAGCGAGTAGGTGAGTCCTCGGCGCCTTAAAACCGGGTTCTTTAGGATAAGAAAGTAAATCCTAACAGAAAATAAGTAAGCGAAGTAACACATCTTTACCATCTCTACTTCTATAATAATTCTACTTATATTTTATACTTTTTTTTTTTTTTTTTTAAATAACATAATTGCAACTGGCCGAGGGCCCATAGCAATGTTATGAAATGTCAGCGTGAGATGGGTAAATACTCATTAGTACTCCCCCCATGAGTCCCGGTAGAAATTATGATTGTTATGTAATAAACTGATGGCCAGTATATTTGTATGAGACTCCAAGCGCCTTTTATACTACTCAATGACACGTTTGACTTCGTCTTTAACATAAAAAATGACAAGGTAACGATGTAATGTGTAGTTCGAAACACACAAAGAAGGAGTAAAGTAGCCTAATGAATTTTATTTTGGAATGGTCGAAACTTATTTATGACTATTTTTGCGCAGCCCTACGGCATCATGTCGTATTTCCACACAACCTTGAACATTATTTTATAAATTAAAAGCTTATTTTCAAGAGAGGAACTGGAATATTTGCCAAGAAGACAAAACAGCTGCTTCAATTTCATGTCAAGATGTTTTATTTTCCGTTCGACATGTCTGCTCCATATCAATTTACTGTCAAGATGCATCCCCAGATACTTAACGTAACTCTGTTCGTAGATTAATTCCCCATTTAATGTAGTGAGTAGACAGGTTAAGTTTCGCAAAGTAAATATGACCTGCATTTCAACCAGCTTTCGATTTTTCTAAAAAAACCGCTGCATAGTTTTGTAGACTTTGGCTACAACTAAAATGAACGTGGCAGTTATAGTTGACTCACCTCTAGAAGCACATCCGAAAAATTTAACCCGAATTATTTTGTGTAGTAAGCTACCTATTGCGTTTTGTAAACCTTGACCAGTATATAACAAATGAAGTGCAGAGACTAAATCACTGTTAATTCAACAAAGAATGCTAAAAGTGGATAAGGATAGAAATAATAAAACAATAAGAAAATGAGAAATTATGTCAGGAATTTTAACATTCGTCTATTGAAACCAGCAGGGGTCCGAAAATACGTAGAAAAGCATTGCCCGGTAGAAATAGAATACTAACAAAAGTAATAAGTAAGTGCTACTGGAAAAGTTGTAACGAACAAACATAAAACCATAGAATAGGTGGAAAACTAATACAAACGAAAATTATAATGCCGATACGGGTGGAGAGTAGAACATTATAGAATATGAGTGTTGGACACAGTAAAGGTTTGGGCAGTACTGAATTCGTTAAACCCAATTGGCATCAATGTACAGGTCCATACAAATTATAAGATAATTTATGCGTCTACTACAACACAGGTAAGTTCATGGAATAAAACGAAAAAATTCCAATAAAAAGAGGTGTTAGACAAGAAGATACCATCTCACCAAAATTATTTATCTGCGCTTTGGACACCGTGTTTAAAAACTTGCATTGGATTACAACCGATATTAGAATAGACGGTGAATATTTGAATCATCTCATATTCGCGAACGATATAGTTCTAGTTAGTGGAAGTGCACAAGAGCTACAGATGATGATGACAGATTTAAATGTACACTCGAACAAAATAAGACTGACAATAAATTTACATAAAATGAAAATAATGACAAACACAGTACGAAGTATACAAATAGCAATAAAATCGGAACACATAGAACAACTAGATAGTTACATATACCTAGGTTAAAAAATCACAATAAACAAAGACATAATGTTTAATGGGTAAACCGCTGTGGAAGCCCGACCTCAAAAAAATAATCTATATGTAATTACGAAAGCAGAAGCAGCAAGGAGAATATCACTATCGTGGGTGCGAAAATTACGCATAGTATTCCACAATAAACAAACAGTTAATCTATTATTATTATGATTCGCATGTTTTCGGGTATAAATGGAAGTTATTACATAATTATCTTATAAATTAATACCTAAGTTTTAATCCATTCTTTCGCTAATTCTGTCAGCTTCGCAATCTTCTCCCAGTGGCCGAATAATGCACGCGTTAAAAAATTCTGTAAGGTGTGACTGATTGTTTGTTCGTTCTCTCCGTAGTCACATACTGCACTGTCTTAAATCCCCAAGTATTCAACATTTTACCGCATCTTTCATGTTCCGTTCCGATACGATTAAATCTTGAAAGATTCAAACCTGATGGTTCAACACAGGAATCTTCTATCAGTTTGAGTTTATCCGGATTTTCAGCCGACTACTTATGTCTCTAAATCTGAGTATCGTCAACTTTATTAGCGATTAGTTGAGCCGAGCTTTTGTACGCAGGTTTCCCTCGATTTGAGTCGTTCTACAGCATTTGTATCCAGATGTACCACGAGGGCTTTGTTTCTGCTACATTATGTTCTATTCTTTTACAGCAGTTTTTTTCATCGGATGTCCAGAAGCACTATATTACTTAGTACCAGTAACCACGCTACTGTTGTGGACTTTGCAGTATCAGTTATTGTTCTCATCACCGTGTCGAGTTCGACGTCAATTTTCTTTATAATGAAGAACCTTAAAATGGGCGCGTTCCGTATCACGTACACGTCATGCGCCTGAAAACGATTTTAAGAGGCTAAGAATACGTGAACCTGTTAGCAAAATTGTTATTCAACCTCTCGTTGTATTGGGTATAATGAAGAACCGATTAATCTGAAACGTAAACTGTATAACCAGTGTGTACTTCCGTTTCTCATATATAGTTCGTTAACATGACCATGTACGAAAACAAATTTAAAAGGATAAGAAAAGCTCCGACTATACATGAGAGAATGATGCTGGGTATGAGATTATCAGATCATTTGAGAAAAGCGCAGGACAGAAATGGGTGGAAGACTTTGGGGAAAACCTTCATTCAGGAGTGGATAGACAAAGGCTTTTCGTGTAGCGATATATATATATATATATATATATATATATATATATATATATATATATATATGCGCGCATATAAATAGTGCATTGAATGCTAGCTCATTTTGTACGTAAAAAAAACGTACAATAGCTAGTCACGACGTTCGACAACGAACAATACGACGAGGATGATGATGATATATATATATATACGTGTACTAAAGACGGTCAATTAAATTTGCTACATAATACAAATTACTCATTGCAATTTACTGAATTTAAAGTATTTCAAATTAAACATATATATAAATAACCTTTACTAGTTACCATAAGTTACTCAACGGGTTACTTCAATTTTATTATTTTATGACGTATTTTATATATATATCCCGGCATCACGAGATTAATTAAAGCGGTAACGTTTGTAGTAAAGTATTATATATATATGTACATATTTTTAATCAAAATTCTAGAAAATGCAGAAGACACAACGCGAGTAATTAACAGGTAATAAATGTAACAATTTGCGTATATTACTTTCTATTTCATTTTTAATCTAATAATTTTTATTCTAATGTTATTATTAAAATTATCATAATATTTCTTTATATGTTTGTATTTAATGCGTACGTAAATATAACGATGTATTAAATATAAAACAACTTTTAAATAATATATAACTTGAAATTTATTTAAATTAAACAAGTTAGTGCAGAGTACATTATATAATTTTAATACAAATAATCTGATTTATACGAGTTACGCCTGAAAACATAATGAAGTCCGAATATTTCTGATAGTTGTATATAGGGGAGACCCTCAATATATATATATCATAATAATATTTATGGTATAGTGATATACACGTGTGTTTTCGCGTTAAAAATATCGGTATGTTTAATATAGTTATATTTTTTGTGACAAACAGAACACTTATATGTAAACACACAATTTTAGTAGCGAACATGACTAGTGTCGAAAATGCTTGTTTTGACACTAGTATTAATTGTATAAGATCATATAAAGCAACTTCTTCATGAGTCGCATAATATGAAAGTCAAGTTGAAAGATGAAATTTTGAAAAAATTGATGTTTTAGTAAAAATATTAGACACTTTAAAGTTACATGTTAATAAATTAAATAATAACTACAATGAACTTAAGAAAAGTACTTAAAAGAGCATAACAAATATCGTTACCCGAGTTATTTCGGATAAACCAAAATAGTCTTCAAAATTAAAGTCAAAGTTGCTTTCAAATAATAATTTAATACCAAAAAACAAGTACGAATAATTATTTAAAATATAAATAGTTCAGAAGATAGAAATTTGAATAACGAATTAAATAAAATTAATACTATTAAGATTGGAGTAGACATCGGATTCGTTAAACAACATAAACATAAAATTATAATTGATGTCAAAGATAAAAAGCAATTTGAATGGTTAAAACAAGAGGTTTCAAATAATATAGTAAATATTAAGACTAAAATGGCATTAAAAAAAGATCCTACGATCTCGACAGTTGGTGCTCATCATACAACTTCAGACATGGATATTAGTCTGGCAATTAACAATAAAACAGGTAAAAAAACAAAATCCGTTACTTTAAAACGGTCTAATGATGGTAAACTCCGTGCATTTGTATGCCTTGCTCCAAGAAAAAGATAAACTTAATTTAGAAAATGGGAAAAATATTATTGATAAAATTACCCATAATACGTTTTCATACTCTTGTCCTTTGTACATCAAAATTGTAAATAAAGTAAAACTTAGAATAAATTATATATAGTATTAAGCTAATTTTGCAAAACGCAAATCATTGTAAAGAGGCATAAACAATTAGATAATATACAAAATAGTAATTACCTATGTGTAATTTGTGATCCTTATTTATACAGTGATGAAAAACATTTTAATTTGTTATTACACACTAAATTCGTTGATATCAGCAGTAACATTAAGAATATTAATAGCACTGTAATTTCTGATTACATATTTTTAAAATTAACGTAAATGATATTGTTATTTTTCGAATATATTTTCCACCCAATAATGATATGAATGATCAATTTACACTTTTACTTAAACATATAAAATAAAATTGTAAACATAACGTAATAATATTGGGTGATTTTAATTCAAGGTTAAAAATAATGGAAAATAAAAATTTTCAACATACGCCCAGGAATGTACAATTTGAAAATCTTGTGTATTCAGGTAACTTATTAATTAAAAATGATATTTGTGTTTACAGTTTATACTTTTCAAAATCACAATTACAAATACTAAATTTCAAGTAAATAATACTACAGAAACAGAGAACAACTTACTAATAGTGTTTGATACTGTAAATAACTTCAAAGTAAACAAGCCTAAAACAAACAAATCATGGTGGAATAAAGATTTAGATTATTTTAAACTTCCCGTTCGTAGTTTGAATAATATTAAACATAAAAATTTTATAAATAAATTAATATATAACGTAATATTAAAAATGTATAAAATTAAAATTAGACATTTTAAGCAACATGGCTGCAGAACTTCTTGCAGCTCGTCACGGGCCTGGGGTAAACCTTATAAAATATTAACGAACGGTTGAATCATTTAAATTTCCTGATCTGAAAATTAATGTCGTTAATGACTCATATAGGAATAAAGATAAAATGAGTCTATTAATGAATACATTTTTTAACTTGAAAGATGATGTCTCTATTTCACTTAATAGTATCACATAGAAAAAAAAAACATTTAAAATTGGTAGTGTCGTATATTGATAAAACAAAACCGGAACAATAACTAAACACCATCTTCTAATGGCATAACTAATAAAGTAATTCAAATTATATATGTTTACTTTCCGAGTTTATTGTTAACACTTTATAATAAACTTTTACAATTTAATATGTTTCCATACACATGGAAAACTGCTAGTATAATCGTGTTAAATAAACTAAATAAATATCTCAATAAATGGTTAGAGACCAATATGTTTGTTAAGTTCGTTAAGTAAAGTATGGGAAAAAATTATTTTAAAATTTTTAGGTAACGAAATTAATAATACATCTGTGCTCAATCCGTATTAGTATGGTTTCAGAAAGTATTATTCTACAGAATTAGCTACTTCAGATGTAATAGGTAATCTATTACAAAATAAAAAACGTAATAATAAATCTATTGTTATCTCATTTAATATAGAAGGTTCTTTCAATAATTATGATCGCCAAGTTATGATTGACACACTGATCGCAAATGGATTTAGTTTTAAAGTAGTAAGTTTCGCATAATTTTGAAATATCAAAATGATATCATAGATGTTAGTAATAATTTTGTAGTCCCACATGGTTCAATTCTTGGACCGGTCTTGTGGAAAATTTTATATTCCAATATACATTTCAGTTTTCAGTAGGCTTATGGTTGTACAGTTATGCAGATAATCTACTCTTAATATATAGTATTCATTTATGTAACAAATCAACGTTGTCATCTCATATTTCAATTGTCATGAAGTTATTAAAAATAATCTTAAAAAAATAATAAATCTTAAGTTTGAGACTACCAAATTACGGTAGTATCTGGTCGAAATAAAATCTTTGATCAGGTAATAAAATTGATAATCATGCGTTTAGTTTTACTGATCGCATAAAATATTTAGGCTTCATTATAGATGATACATTAAAATATAACAAACATATACAATATATAAATAATAAAGTCAACAAATACTATTATATATTTAAAACACTTGGAGATAAATTATGGGGACTTAACTATAAATCAAAAGCAATTATGTATAAAGGTTTTGTACAGTCACTATACACATATTGCGCTGGTGTTTACTTCAAGCATTTAACTAAACAACAAATGTAAAATGTAATCTGTAACTGTCGCAAATTTCTGATTGATTAACTTCTTCATATATTACTGTTTCTAATATAAATATACTAAAACGCGGATTTTACCTATTGATCTTTATATTAAAAAAATATTTACAGTAAATTACTATATGACTCAGATACTTTCTGGTCACGGTTCTATCGAATATTACTTGAATAAATGAAATATAATTGGAGATAATAAACGTTGCAATTGTAAGAATAATGAACTAGAAAATGTTCAATATATAATATGTAAGTGTAACAAATATGATCAACTGCGGCAATTATATAGAATTGACTGTACACTTAAATCGAATGAAATTATTTTATCCACCGAATTTCCGATTTTTAATTTAAAATTAGGTATATATATAAAAAATAATCGCTACTGGGCAGCAATAAGTTAAAATTTGCATGCTACTACAGTTTTGTTTCATTAATATATATATATATATATATATATATATATATATATATATATATATATATATATATATATGAATGCTAAGGATACCATGGACTGCGAAAAAAACTAATTTGTCAATACTTCAAGAAATTAAGGTGGATCAGAGATTACAAACCGTGGTACAGAAACGAATAACATCATACACAGGACATATTATACGACAGAATGGATTGGAAAAAATGATTATGACGGGTATGGTAGAAGGTCGTAGGAAAAGAGGCAGGCCACCAACAAGATATATAGACAGAATTAAAAGAATCGCAGGCACCGCATCAATACGAGAAATGATGGACCGGGCAGCAGATCGAACTACATGGCGGCTAAAAACGTTCGTTTATGAGGATTCATAGGGTCACGATGCTCGAAACGAGCCACCGATGATGATGATGATATATACATATATATGAATGAGTGAATAACCTTTATTTAGAGTAATTATTTATCTACATTTTAACATTATTATATGTACGACTAATGTTATTGATATTATTATTGTCATTATTATTATTATTGATGCTAAAATTTTAATCATAGTCCAATCGTGTCTAATTATATTTATGATGTGTCATTTTGTGCAGGGCCCTTCTCTTTGCTAAACATTTCCTGAAATCCTCGTCTCAATTCGCATTCCATTAATTTCTTCTTCCACCGTTCATATCGTCCGTTCCGCAAGGTAGCTTACTCTAGCCGTTGTTATATACAATATATACAGCAGATATTCTGACCAGCAATCGGACTATTTTAGTAACATTTGTCGATGATATTCCTATCAAATACAGCAGTCTAAAACCATTTAAATCGGTTGGTTTAATGGATAAACAAAACTAGCGTCTGCTATTTAACTGGAGTAAGTGCCAACACGTTACATTTACAAATAGAAAAGTCAGGTGTCCAGCTCTGAAAAAAAAGAATGCGGAAAATATTCAGTACGTTACCTTGTTATAATTATGGTGAAGATGCTTTCATGGCGACTACTTAAAAGAATTATCATCGCACGTGCATTGCTACATCCGTTGTTAGGGCTGAAATCGATTTTAAATTTAACGACTAAACCTACCATCTACCTATCAACGCGTTATAGAATAGAGCTGTATGGATGTACCTGTAGTAAAAATAATCTTCCAGAAATACAACGGCAACTATCGAAGATACTTCGTATCATTACGTCCGCTCCAGTCTACGTTTTCAATCTACATAGTGATCTTAATATTCTATACGTCAATGATTTAAACACTCAACTGTACAACAGATTATTTGACAAGTTCGAAAACGGCAACAATCCCGTCATCCGCTATTCTAGACAATCCGCCGAGACGCTTAAGAAGAAAGTAGCGCATTTCGAAGCGTGTATTTTTATTAACTACTGTACTCGATCATTTCGCTATTATTCTTTCTCAACTTCATTCCTATTTATGTTACTCATTTTTCTGTTCTCACAACCTCCGTGTGCAGCTTCAAAGTTATTCGGCCATCAAGGATGAATGCTCCGTACAGATGATCACGCCTATCTCATCCGAGATATTCAATATCATATCGAACAGAAACGGACTGAAAAACAGACGCTTGGAGGATTTCCGGATATGTTGTGCGAGTTATGGATAAGGGTTCAGTTTTACATGTTAGATTTATTAATTATCATTTATTCCGGATCATTCCGTAGCCGGCAAAGTTAGTTGTGTTTTATATATATATATATATATATTTATTTATTTATCTATTGTCGTGATATTCTATAAAAAATGTTTTTTATTTATATTATTTATATTGTTATTATTTTTCTCGAGCTCTATATCTCCCCCCCCCCGTTATTTGTGCTTCTAAGAGGAGAGATTTTTACGTTTTCAGCTTTTACGTCATTTATCACGTTACGCGTGTTCATTTCTACTTCGTTTCAAGACGAATCGCTTCATCTTATTTAACGAAACATCAACAAACCAACACTTCTTTCCTCATCGCGTCTACGTAATTCGAATCGATGAAGATAAAACTTTACGAATACACGTAAGATGACGTGAACGCATTAAGTTCATACATTAACACTATAACCCGTTGCCCATTTTTCCTCCGAGTAATGTTGGCGACTGATTCCCCGGTATTTAAAGGCGACGTCAACATCGTAAATGGAGAGCGTCGTTTGTTATATTTTTATTAGATTATGAGAGCATAGCTCGCAAAAAGAAATAACGACAATAACATGTTTTTAGCTTTTAAGGTTTTTCGCCTTTTATTACCCCTGTCATATAATATATATATATATATATATATATATATATACGTATGTATTCATTTACTCACTCACTTCTACGGAGACTAGATGATGATTCGTCCAAAATATCGTTCTATACGTTATTAAATTAACTACTATCATATCTCCGCCCCACGTACAAATACAAATATATAGAAAATGGAATAAGGAAATACAGAAGAAAGACGGATGTATTAAGTATATCAGGATAGATAGAGATAGACGAGAATGAATACAAGTGAAGTTCTCGTTAAATTAAGCCAAATTTGATTACCTACGAGTTTTTCATTTTATTATTACAGCTTTCCTTTTTATCGTTAGGGTGGTGAATTATTCTCTTGTAAATACGCGATAGGCAGGGTGTTGGAAAGCGATATCGTTCATACGCGCTTAACGGCTTACGATTTCAGCGATGTACCAGCCCCACCGACGATGGATTTTGTCGCCTCTTAAATTTTCGCGGTAGCCAATTTTTATTTACCACCTCTAACGTTATATTTAACGTCTTCTCTGCGATATTAACGAGAAGCCGTTAATCGAATTGTATCGCGTTACACCGTTTTAAAATTCTATTAAAGAGACGGACGGAGACGCTTGATTAAATTCTTTACAAATCGATACGAGACGATTATTAACCCGGATACAATTTGAGGAAAACGACGTTGGATTCAAAAAAGGGTCCTCCGCCAAACGCGAACGATACGAAAATAAAATCACTATCTACGCATATAATACAGTAGTATAAAAAAAAATCGAATTGAGAACAATTTCGAAAATAATGTACATCGTTATAGAGACATCATATTTATCACGGACGATTTCAAAACAGACGCAAATCGAAATAGTGAAGCAACGGGTATTGCCTAGGCGAAGGCAATGAACGCGGTATTACCATAGTTTGCAGAAACAAATATTACGAGAATGTGCGAAACACGATTCACACAGCGCAAGAATTACGGATCAGCCGTGAAGAAAATATATATTTATCAATTGCAAGATACAAAAAAAAAACGCGGTAAAAAAAACTTCCATACATATACACAGGAGAGCTGATTATAATTCGGACCATATATTGGGGTAGCGGCCGAATAATGGCGAATATCGCTTAAGAAAAAAAATATCAAGAAAGAAAAAGAAGGAAAGCGCGGAATTTTCAAAGTCTAGAAAATAAAAAAATTTAAACAAGACTGCAGACTGAAGTGGAGAAAGAAATGGACAAAGCTGAGCAAAAAGTAAGCCAGTCTGGAAATAAAGAATGCGACGGAAAGTGGCGCAGAACAGTGGTTTAAGAAAATAGTAACTAACGCTATTATAGATAAAACCAAACCGAAACGGCGAAGCAAGAAAAGCAAAAACTCGAGAAATAATGAATCTAATAAATAAAAGGAGATAGGTGAAAAACGCATTTAATAATGAATATAAGAGACTTGATAAATCTCGAAAAAATGCACTGAAATCAAAATTGAATGGCTCGAAGAAAAGTGGAAAGTGTGATAGATGCGGAGGAAACATAATTTAAAAGAAATGCATGTTCAGATTAAAAAAAAATGTAATGAAGCGAATAAAGAAAAGATGATGAAAAATTATTAAAGACAAAAGCGGCATCCTCTGTGGCAGCAAAGAAGAACAAATGTATGGCTTGAATATATTACAATGCGATGATAATAAAAGGTCATCGCGAATATACAACGAAATAGAAGCGCTAAAGACAGAAATGTTTGAATTAGAAAATGCAATTAAGAAAGTCTCAGAAACAATGAAGTAATAGGATAATAGGAGAAGACCAAATACCAACAGAGATTTTGAAGAATATTACGCCGAGATGTAAATAAAGCTTGCTGCTATAAATAGAATATACGATGAAGTAAAAGTTCTTGTAGATTTTAGGACCGTAATCCAAAAAAAAGGAAAACCACAAACATGCAACGAATACCGAACAATCGCATTAATGAGCGACAAAATACTGCTGTCAATCGTAAACATTAGAATAGAACGAAGACTAGACACACAGTTCAGTCTAATATGGTTTCATTGCGGAAAATGGCATTAGAGTGTCGCGATAGCTCTTCTGAAAACGTGTAACGAGCAATTAACGCAAAATAGCATACTTTATAGATGATGAAAAAGTTTTCGACCAGGTAAAACATACGAAATTGATAAATATACTAACAGAAACCTAACATAGACGATAAAGATTTGCAAATAATTACAAGTATATACTAGTTGGAGAAGAATTTGATGATAATTAAAAAGGCTAAGACAACTCATTATCGCTTACATTATTTTTAATATATATATATATTCAAAAGAGATCATTAAAGAAGAAAAAATTTCTAACTACGGATTCGAAATAATTCAATAGGATGTATAAACTATGCACATGACCGCCTAAGTAAAACAGGGCAGAAATATGACACGAAAATAAACGTTAAGGAAACGAAGACTATAAAATACATCGTGTTCATGTAGAAAGACTAGTTTATCGGATAAAGCTTTATCGTCGTGGTTTATTCCGAGTAAATTTATTATCGATTAAAATACCGTCGTTAAAATCACCCGAAATATCGACGGTTCGAATAAACAAATACAACTTTTCATTGTTTTCTGTTTAAATTTTTTAGAAATAAATAAATCGATTAAATATACGAATTAGTTTCGATATTCGATTGAAAACAATTTCGAACGGAAGTGTTATAGTGTTGGTTGGTTATAAATTTAAATCGAAATCGTTAGCGAATCGATGCGTATTAATATCGGTGTAGATTAATCGAATCGGATTATAGTCGACGAGAATACTTAATCGGACTGAATCTCGTTCGGTTTCGGATAATCACGAAGCGGATTATAATAAGATGAGCTGAAATCGGTTACGATAGTTCGGTAAAATAATTGATGAGACGCCGAATTAATCCGGACACGTTTCGATGATTACCTAATCATTGTAAATAATCGAATCGAATTAGTCGGGGGGTATAGGGTACATTCGCGGCAATAATAATAATTGTTAATATTTAATACAATAATCATAATAAAAGTAATAATAATAATAATACTTATTATCGTCATCATCGTCACCATAATAATAATAATAATAATATGAATAATTATAATGGCAATTATAAAATAATAGTAATAATTGCGAGCGTAATTATAATAATAATATAATAACAATTATTATTACAGTCATAATACACAGTGTAAATACATAGGATTACCATTTTACGAGTCATTTTGACATGCACAAATCTCAAAAAGAGATTACTTGACCCGTTCCATCATTTTATTTTATTTATATATATATATATATATATATATATATATATATATATATATATATGTGTGTGTGTATGTTAATGTATGTATTTATCGTCGTGCTTTCGAATTATGCAAATATAAACATAGAATTACTCATATATTTTACGCGCTCCCTTCATTAAAATTTACGTTTGTTATGTTTATACATATATATATAGATATATATATAATATACATTCATATACATATATTTAAAATTCGTTTATCGAGTTTATATCTGTCGGCTAGTATATATTGCATTAGCCTCGCAACATTCGATATAGGGAAATTATAATTGTAAATCCGCCCGTTGGATATAACTAATTATTTCCCTTAATAATAATATCAATTAAGCTATGCCCGTTAGGTTCGTACGGCTTGTTGAAATGAAATACACCAACGTATCCACACACACACACACACATGTGTGTAATACTAAATGAAACGGTAGTTCATCGCGGTTGTCTAGATAATAGTATTTAAACAGTGTGAAATGTAGCGATTTTTAAAAAATTAACGAAAAATAATAATTAACGTCGCTAAATTTTTATGTAAAAAGAACAGCTTTTCGGCTATAAAAAATAAAATAAAATATAAAAATATATACAAATTGGACAAATGTAAAAGGCAAAAATACACAAATAGAATAAAATATATATAGAAATACTTAATTCAGATGTATACAAAATATAGCACAGCAGAAAAACAGTTATTTATAAAATAATATGATAGCAATTGTGCTGGTGTTAAGTAACGCAATCACTATCAGATTATAAACAACATAATCAAAAATAAAAAATTATAAACATGTAAAAGAAAAAAATACACAAGTAGAAAAAAATATAAATCGTATGTGCAATTTTGCAAAAAACAACTGCCTGAAATTCGGTAGTACTCAAATTAAATGTGGTTTTCGATTAAATATTAGGACGTTGTTTAATCATCCGATTGTGGATAGAATGGCTGATTTTTAAATAAATAATTTATTCCAATTGTTGAATGTGATGATTTTCGATGTTGTACGTTTTTAAAATGATTTTCATAAAATCAATATGAGTGGGAAAATTTAATTTTTACCTTACATCGGACCTAAATATTTTGTGTGTGCTTTCCGTTCAAGTTTTTTCATTATTATTGACTGTTACGAACTTATTTAATTACTGATCAGCCTCGAGTAGGAAAAGTAACTTTCGTATTAAATTTTAATTTTAATTTATTAAAACACTTAGATAATTTGTGACTATGGGATGGTTTATTAGAAATATTATTAAACTCGTGCGAATTTGTTTAAAGCTGATAATGAATGTTTCGATGCATATAATTCATGTAAATTAAGAAAATTAATTAATTCAAAATACCATTTTAGAGGAACCTGTTGCGATTGGTGTGTACTATCTGATTTAGCAGCGTTAACTCTAACGTGAAATATTAATCAGGTAAGGCGTTAAATGTAAAATTAGATAGGATAAATACTTGTATTATTTTATTGATGACGGTATTACGTCCCTGTTATCGAAATCGTTTTATCAATGCAGACGAGGTCGCGATGTTTATATTTATTACAATTATCGAGCTATCGCATATTCTAGCCCGTTGACTAGTATTATAGTAGCGACAAATTGATGTGTAAAACTAGTAAAAAAAAAAAAGAATTGATGAGATTAGTAACATAGTCGGGATAAGAATATTTTCCCCAAGGTTTATTCAGATCATTAAAAGAACTCGAAAATTTGTCGATGAAAATCGTGTAAAATTCCGACTATTCTAGTTTTTGAAGTAAAACTTCTATTGCCGCGTCGTGTATGGGAAGTTAAGCCGTAAAAGCGAGCCAAACGCTTATACTCATAGGCACGTAGGCAGGCCTATTCTCGCAGTGTACTTGGGATCCTCCTATCTTTCTCGGTGTATATTCAGTTTATATATATACACATACAGAAATTATGACAGACACGCGTTTATATAATATATATATAAATTTTCTACATGTTCATATTCTTTCTCTTGCTTATGCTCGCACGACTGTTTTTTCGTTCATAGATATATAAAAATATAGTGTCTGTCTGTGATTTGTGGATATTTTCATTATAATCATTGCATTGAGCTATTTTTATCACACATAAACGGAAAATATATTTTTTTTTAATTTTTGTCTGTCTGTCTGCCGATTTAACACAAAAACGATTAAAACAATAATGATGAAATTCGCATAGATTATAGCCTATATTATCGGAATCGTTTTAAGCGTTGTTTCTCATTGATATCACAAACAGGACAGAAATTATAATAATTTAAAATGTTAAAAGACGCATATATATATATACATGTAATATATAGATGTATTACTACACTAATATAGTTGGGTTAGGAATTTAGGAACGTGGCCAAAATAACGAACGGATAAAAAAAATAATACACAGGCGAAGCCGTAGATAACTTCTAGAGTATATATATATATATATATATATATATATATATATATATATATATATATATATATATATATATATACAATAAATTTTTTGCTCTTTTCTTGCGCATGTACGCACTGCTATCCTTTATTTCGTTTAAATCTTCGCTGTACAAAGAATGTACGCTTAACGTAGATTTGAGAACGAAAACACTTGAGTCATCGCCACATCACGTTGAGCATAGCGGACAGCGCGTTCCTTTTCTTTGTGAAATTTCTACGAAATCGATTAAATAGGAGTCTGTTTGAGAAAATGTCTTTAAGTTTCACTCCTTACCTGCGCCCCGAAAACAGATTTTTTTAAACTTTGAAATTGTACATATTTTTGTAATTTGTATTTTTTTTATTCGCTTGATATTGGCTTAACAGCCGAAAAACTTTGATCTTTTATAAAGAAAAAAAAAGTGATATTTTTTTTATACCTTTTTTGTTTTATTTCAATTTTCTTCCTAATACCCTAATTTTAATATAACCTTCTATATTTATTATTTTATTAATCGGACCGCATCTGTGTTTACTTCACGGGACATTGAGTTATTTTAATTAGCCGATTGTAATTGAAAGAGGTAAAATGCGGAAAGATTTAAACTATTTCCAACACTTCTTTCCAACTCGACCAAATTGGATGATTAGCAATTTTTACTTTACTCGATAAATTCGTCTCGGTACTTTAGTCATAAAAAGGATCGCGGTAAGTTAGGAAGTAAAATGAAAAAGTGATTTCCAATCGTTAATATCTGTTGTTTATCGAACGACAACGAAACAACTTCCCTGATGTCGGGAAAACCGTTTCCACATCTATTTACACAATTTACGATTTCCCATAGCGAAAAATTTAATCTAATAAAAGGCGGTATTTCTTAGATTAACTTTTTTCCCGGAGAATGTTTTCTAGGTGACGGGCGACATAAAAGCGCTAAAAGCTTTCGACGCGTGTCTAGACACATTTGTTCGATATAGGAGAGCTTTGTAATGATGAATTATATATATATATATATATATATATATATATATATATATATATATCCTACGCTATAAATTTTTCGTCCAAATTCAATTCTTAACTACTAAGAGAATTATATACAAATAATTTAAGACGTATATTGGGAATAAATTGCATCTACTGGAGAAAGTTTAAAATACACACGCTACGGTAGTAATACGCGCATGTAAACTTTTATATGGACACATATTATTATATTTATACGAGTACACATGTAGGTACATATATAAAATGTATTACGTATATATATAAATATATATATATATATATATACATACATATATACATATGTATATATATATATATAAGTTGATGCGTGGATCGATGTATGTACATTGTATTCATATATCCGTATACTTTAGTATGTAGCGTTTGAGAAAAGTGTGATGTTAAATTTTTCAATTGTTCCTCAGCCAACGAGAATTTTACTTTCTGCCATTTCGATGGAGGGCAAAATGGCGACTATATATGCGCGTATATACAGAGAATAGGTATATTGTGCTATCACCCTGATTTCGGGGCTTATCAGACCTCATTACACGCCTTTTTAGTACTTTTTTTATATACTACATATATATATATATTAGATAGATTCGTCCAAGAGGAAACGCAAAAAAGAAATCAGCTTACTTTATAATAGTTTCGCATTTATGCGGTGACGTCTATAGTGGAAAAATAGAGGAGAAAGGGTGTTTTAAGATAAATAGTTCCATTTAAAAAGAAGGAATAGAAATGATATATATATATATATATATATATATATATATATATATATATATATATGTAGTAACGGTAAAAGAAAAGATAGCGAATGGAATTCTTCGAGATAGGGATGATGTGGAAAAAGAATAAGAATTGCGAGCTTACGAAGACGCGCGAAAGCTCTTAATATCGTAGGATGGGACAAAGATTGGAAGCGACGAAGATTGGACAAGTCGGGAACTAGATAGCCGGATCGGACGGCAGTTGTACTCGCGTCGTCGTTGTTAAATCTAGTTGATGGTTGTCGTTAGACTATATGTACAGCCAATGGTCTCCGGTGCCATCTTTTCGCAGCCGCAATTGCTCTTCTATTGCCACGGCTCGTATGTTGTGTGTGTGTGTATGTGTGAATTGTTTAACGTGTATATAAAAGCGCATTATTTCGGCGGAATAAAACGACTTTCTCGGAAAAGGAAAAATTGGCTGTTACACTTCATAATACGATTATCGCGCGTGAAGCAATTTTCTTTATTCTCCGAAATTTTCTGACTATTATGGCTTATCGCCAAAGAAAGTATTTTTAAACTGTACATAATACGCATTATATATAGACGTATACATACACACACACACATATATATATATACAAATTATATATATTTGTAAAAAACTCGGTATTGTGTACTTTAAGTACGAACGTGATTAAATTGTCAATATTTTACAGTCGAAATTGTAAAGTATAAATTAAATTTACAGTCATTTTATCCGAAACATACAGATCGTCCAGTTTTTATTGTTTTTTTTTTTAATGTTAAAAATTTTTTATTGGCTAAGTATGATTTTTCCAGATCGATCAATTTATATGGCCCGCGAACAATTTTTCAGCGTTAGCGTTTAAATTTGTGGACTGGTTGATTATCTGTCTTCCTTGGGAATAAGAAAAAAAAGTAAAAAAAAAAGAGAATAGAGATTTTGCTGCGTACAATTCGATCCACGAGTGTGTGAGCATAACTGCAATTCCTAAAAAAAAAAAACATACAAGAGACACTCTTCACAGACCAGCGCCATCCATCCGGAGACTGTGCATAAATACCGAACCTTATAAACTTCAGTTGAGAACATTTGTGTCCTAACTAGTTGAAATTGATTTATGTTTCGTTAATAAACAGATATTTATAATAACGAGTAATTAATATCGTGAAAATTGATATTTTTCCAAGATTTAATAATGTACCGTTAATAGATCAAAAATTTACTTTACTTCAATACGTTATTACTTAAATAATAGTAAACGTTCAGGTCTTATTTTTACTTATAAATATTATCGATGTGTTTCGATTTATTACAATTGATTAACGACTTTACTTTTAATACTTAACCAAATAGTGAGACATTGTATATACACACGCATGAATTCACCGTCGCAACCATTTTTTTTTTTTTAATAATTTAGTAATTTTTTATTTTTATTTTTATTTTTTTAAAGTTTCAAAATGTTTTTATTTATTTATTTGTGTACTATTTTTTTAATGTATTATTATACACATACATACATACATATATATATATATATATATATATATATATATATATATATATATATTTACACGAATTCTACCACTTCTTACCACTCTAATTTCTGTCATTTGAAACGCAAGACTACGTCATAGATTTTTGTTTTGCGCATAACAGTTGTTGGCGAACGGATACTGAAATATTTTAGCCACGGTAGTTACAAACGGTATATGGAGATTTACATAATATTTAAAAAAAAACAGAGCTATTTATATATTGCAAGTGTTTATAAAGTAACATTTTTAGAATAGATAACTTTACTAATGTTAGAGA
Source organism: Coronaproctus castanopsis (assembly GCA_032883995.1). NCBI lineage: Eukaryota > Metazoa > Arthropoda > Insecta > Hemiptera > Monophlebidae > Coronaproctus > Coronaproctus castanopsis. The sequence goes on along the minus strand of CM065053.1, from coordinate 213,672,823 downwards.
ACTTCAATATGGTATTACAATATTTGAAATAAATAATCGGTTTAATTACATTATGTGTAAATAATAATGTAGCGTTAGTTTTATCAGGGTTCGCAGTAACGTCGGGATCACATAATTTAAAATAAAGTAATTGATTAGCATCGATCGGTATCGAAACTAGCAGAACATCATTTAAATATAAGATATTAAATGCATAGTTACCACTAGATTATGTATAAACTTTAAGTGTAAGTTAAAGATTGGTGGCCCCGGAACAGAGCCCTGAAGCACACCGTCCTTATTATATACAATTAATTCCTTATCGTTAATATATAATAAATAACGACGTTTTAAAACATATTGAGCTATTATGTAAAGTGTCATGCAGGCTGCACTTTTAGTCGCTTTATTTGTCATCTCTGTGTATATTTATTACAAAAACTTATTTTCATATATTGCGTGGTGATTGCACTCTGATACTTATACGCACACACACGCGCATAGACATATACATATACATCTATATATATATATATATATATATATATATATATATATATATATATATATATATATATATATATATATATATGCGCATTAAGATGTATGTACACAGTAATATATCCGAATAATAATAATAATAATAATAAGCAATAGTAATAATACAGAAGGCAAATAAATCGATTGAAGATTGTAGAGATATGAAGGATGATGAAAATAGTATGGATAACCAAGATATCAATAAAGTCCTAGAGATGGTCAAAACTGAAAGAAATTTGATATAATCAGTTATTCAACGGAAAATAATGTATTTCGGCCATGTAATTAGAGGAGATAAATATAAACTATTGCAACTAATTATCCAAGGATAGATGGGAGAAGAAGTCGAGGCAGACGAAAAAAAAACTCATGCAAGAAGCCAGAGAAAGGAAATTTTGATTGCCAACATACATGATCGCCAACACTCTTCGTAGAGTAGGTCATCAGAAGAAGAAGTATCGCATACAGTTGTGGTGCAGTATAGAAAGTTCACTTATAAAATCGAATTATTGTCATTATTAAATATAATGTGGTTGGTTAGTATTACCTTTTCCACAATTTTTCTTATATTGGACAGTAAACTTATTGGCCTAGGATGACTAAGTCACTCTTAGATTAAGGCGTAGGTATTAATGTTTGTTAATAGAGTTATGTGGCGTGTGTTTTAAAAGAATTGATTGAATATTATCAAGACCGGTAGTTTATTTATTCATTAATTTTCTAATGTGTTTCAATATTTGAGTAGGCTTAGCAAGGTGCGTAATTTCAGTGGACAAGAATTTATTACTTTTGAGAAAACAGTTAACCGCTCGCGTGACTACTGCGCGGTGATTGTGGATAAAATATGATTTTGCGTGTGTGTATATCGGTATAAAATTTAGCGAGGAACTCTGCCTTTTCGCTACTTCTGTAAGATACAATTTTCCCAGATCCGAGAGGAGGAATGCTATTTTGTTGAAAATGTTGTAAGTTACCATATATCGTTCGATTTTTGAAGTATTCTTATATATTCTTTGCGATTTAATAACTTATATAGGAATTTATAAATAGGTCCACAGTAACGATTGGGACGGATGATTATTTAGCGGAGCTATTTACAAATGGTTCATGGCTAAGGTTGATATCATAGATATTATTAAGGGGATGATTATAAAATAAATAACTGCACAAATAATTTTTGAAGTGGTTCCAGTTTCCTTAGTTGAAATTAAAGAGCTCTTCTTTCTGAGTGATTTTAATATTAGCTTGAAAAGGTAGGGTTATGGTCTGAGTTGAGTTTATGCAGAAAAATGGGCATGTTTATGTTACGGATATTTTTGACAGCAGCTATGTCACTGACACTGAGTTTAGTATTTGTAGAACTGGGGAGGGGTTAAAAGGTTATTTGGGGGGCGAGAATATTAAGGTTAAATTTGAGCGAAATATCGTACGGTTGAATTCCAGCCTTATTATTGTTATAGAAGTTCCGGATTACATTCTTCTCATTGAAATCGCGAAAAATAATGAATCTTGGTTTCGATATATCGACTATTATAGAATTTGAGATAACAGGAGGGGGATAAACAGGGAAAATATATACACGATCCACTTTGTTTATTGCAAAGACTGTGAGTTGACGTGAAAACTGTAAACTGTGCCCATGTTGTTTCATCTGCAGGTACTAAATACTATAGCAGGATAGAAAAGACGAGCACGCTCGAATAAGTTCAGTTAACGAAAGGAACAACGATCGTCCAGCGGATAAGTTATATGTAGAAGTGTCATGACGAAACTAAATTAGAAAGTCAAAAAAAAGTTTGAATAAAACCCGAGCGTATATGTACGGTCCGCTACGATATTTAATTCGGTCTGAAACGAGAATTAAAGGGGCCCAATGAAATACGAACAGATAGAATTACACGTAACGAATAAATAACAATTCTCGATAGTAAGGATAAAAAGTTAAAAAGTAGGAATAAAGAGAAAGTTGTAAAGTTCAAAGTAGAGTTGCGGTTGAAAGAGAAGAAGTTCGATTCCGAGCGCATTTATCTAAATTACGGGAAAAACTGTTAAAGTCTGACCTGGTCGACGGTCATTCGTGAGGTCGTAAAGGCGGCTGGCTAACTTATACTACTACCTTGAAAATGCATAACATACGCCCACGCTAGCACTACACACATACAAACATATCTGCATTTACAATGTAATACGTTGGCTTGCTGGTTTAGTCTTCATACATTCTAGACGTTAAGTAACGGTAGTAGTGGAACAACCCCTCCAATAGTATAATTGAGGGGTCTTCGAATAAAGAAATCACCGCCAAACGACTGTTAGTCTCATTTATATAAATTTACTTACGTATGTACATACAAACAGGCACATATTCGTACACCACTCACACACACATATATATATATATACATGTATGCATATATATATATATATATATATATATCAAATAATTGTACACGTATCCGTTGGTCATTTATCTTTCCGTCTTTATCACCCCTATTAAAAGCTCAGAGAGAAAATACGTTCCCTTCGTCTGAATATTTCAACAATTGAAAATAGCAACACATAATATAATAACAATAATAATCATAATAATAATAATAATAACGATGATAATAATAATAGTATTAATAGTATTCGTAGTAATAGTGATAATAGTAGTATCAACAACGAATCTGTTATTGTTTTTGAACCCCTCGAAATGACTTTAGTTTTAAAGTTGTTGTTGTTATAGTATTCACTAAACGGGGTTCGCTGGGGGCAAACTGCCCGAAGTAATTTTTTATCTCGTGCGGTTATCCGAACTGCTGGTCCGGTCCAATTCTCTCATTCATTGTTTTCCCGGGTTTTTCCTTTTACCTACATAGATATCCACCAGCGTACGTATATAATATGTGTACGCTTATATCGATATACGTACGCACGATTTGACGCATATCCTAGTAGCTGGTCGTTCTTCCAAAGTTCCTAATTTAATAATTACCATTTAGGACGGTAAAGGGGGCTAAGCTAAGGGGTGCACGTATTAATATAATATAATACGCACTATTTCCAGGCCGCCACTGCTAATTTACGCATAAATTACTAGGAACCCTTTTCGTCCTTCACCCAGCCTTTCCTTAACCTTCGCGCAATCATTAAAAAGCAAACGTTTCTCTTCAGTTATATTTTTCTCATTTTAGATTCCATCCCGTTCTGTACATATTTCTCTCTCTTTGTCTGTTCTTCGTAACGTGACGCGGTAAAGTATATTCCTGTAAGACAGTTATTGAGATGGCAGTCATCAGTTAACAATAATAGAATTAACTTTTGAACGCGATATACTTCCACCACGCGGTTGTACGTACGAAAGGCCGATTAAGAGAGAAAAGATAAAACACAGAACCGTAAAGTACTTTAATTTCGGATTTTCAAATTTTTGACTGACCAAATCCTCACCCGACACAGAAAAACCTGTCATATCGTGCTTAAATTGCGAACTTAAAATAACGAACGAAATATGCCCTTAATCGACTGATATAAAATTCCAAACATAATCCCAATAACATAACACGTACGAAGAAAATCGAGAAAAATAAATAATAACGACGCGTTCTCCTACAGAGCCGAATTGGAATCACCCTGGACCGTTCGTTAACTTTCCGGAAACACTGCGAGAATCTTAGAATGAAAATTTAAGCTAGAAACAACTTACGTCGAAAATTGGTATCTTCTAAATGGGGAGTAAAGCCAATGGTTTTACGCACCTCTAGCGCTATGTTTCTCGGCTGCTGAGTACGGATGCCCTGTATGAGGAAGATCGGCGCACATACTAAGTCGAATAGTCACTGGATGCCTAAAACCTATTAAAGTGGACAAATTGTATTTTGCCTGTGGTGTAGCTAACCCAGGTATTCGCCGATCCGTCGCTACTGATGCTGAAAGAACTAGACTAGAGACAGATTATAAACACCCAATGTTCGGTCAGAGGGCGTTTACATCACGTCTTAAATCCAGAAGAAACTTTCTACAGTGCTCAAGACGATTAGACGGACCACCGCTAAAAGTTCACAGAGATGGACAGAAAAAGCGGTGAACGGAAGTAGATTGAAAGAAGAACTGAACGAAAACCTTAAACCGACTTTGCTCTGGTTGCGCCAGTCAGTGAATTTATTCAAATGGGGCCTGGCTGAAAATGATGTGTGGAGAACGGCAGAACCATGGACACTTGTTCCGGTGTAACTTGGTGCCTTCAGGCATTATGGAAAAAGACCTTTGGAACACAAATGACGAAGCTATTAAAATGGTCGATACATAGACTAATATTGTATAAACTTGACTAGCAATAACTATTTTACTCATTATATTATATTAAATTTTAATTTTATATATTGGTCCTCATGCGTCTCGGACACAATAATAATAATAATAATAATAATAATAACCTACTCCGAAACACCCAATGTACCAATAGAGTCATCTCGGCTATCCTTATCCAAATTAGCGTTCTATTCGAAAGATGTCGCCCAAAACGCGGAATCCTTCTTCGTAACATAAAACTTATCATTTCTAAATTACCGTTTTCACCTTCTTTCTTTTCCTATTGGAAGAACCTCGGGATCACGTAACGGAAACATTATACAGACATTACGGCAATTACACAGCTTAGTTCGAATGATAAATAGATATATATTCATCGAAGAGACCTATCACATCAATCTTTTTGAGTATCCTGTTTGCTTAAACAGCGGGAAAAGATCATTCCGAGGTAGTTAAAAGCTTTTTCATAGTCAACGAAAGCTACATATAGACTTCTACCACACTATATGTACCAAAATAAGCATCTCGTGTTTATTTTAGACACGTGTGATATTAAAGTAATATAATCTTTGCAATATTCTGCATCTTTTGTTTTCGATATAGAGACTACAATGATTGGCAGTGTTGTTCTTCAGTCATCGTTATAGTTTGTATCATATAAAAATGAGAAAGAAAAAAGTTATTGGAAGGAAGCAAAACAGTGTGTGGGTTAGAATTTGAAAACGTGCGAAATATTATACTATGAAAAAATCATCACAACAGGTACAAATTTTGAAAAAAAAAAAAAACATACAAAAAGTTTGAATTATATGAAAAAGCATGAACCAAATCAAAAATAATAATAATAAATAATATTAATAATAATAATGTATATAATCAAGTAGTAGTAATAATAATAATAATTCAAAGACATCGTTTCTCCAAATCAATACGACGATCCATAGACTATTTTTAACTATCAGCAATTCAACTGAAATTCTTTTGAATGACGTTCAACCTCCCGCTGATATATTCAACTGCTCTTTAGCCTATATTCGGCTGTTCCCTCAGGATGTCAATTTCGATGAAAATCTACGTGTGGGTAACGCGTGACATTTCCATGTTAGTTTGTTTAATAGTGTACGGGTATTGGTGTGATTTTTAGGCTACGATCCAGACTGCTTGTCGCCGAAGTAGAATTGATTTAACAAGTTAACTTTTCGAATTTAGCAACCTTCGAGTTCTGAGAAAGACCGTATATAGAATTCCGTTACACCTTTCAACGTTGATTTTTTGTGTTCTCTTTTTTCTGACCGTAGTTTGATGGAAATAAATAACTCGAGCAAGCGGTATTAATTTTTGACCGGTAGAGCGTAAGTTATAATGGGGTGAAGAACTCTAACCTCCTCATCATCCAAGGAACTTAATTTCTGAAGAATATTATATATATATATATATATATTTATATACTCGTACAATATCTGGAGCTTTTACAAATTCATTAAGCATTAATAATTAATGAAAACATTTCTCAATGCTAAATGTAGAAAGAATAAATATTTTTAATCGAGAAGTTATATACGTTAATTGAGATTTCGATGTTTTAAATTTAAATTAATTTTGAGCTTTTAACTATAAAGAAAGGATTGCAAGTCATTTTCAACACATGCAGACCTGAATAGTCTGATAACTGAATTCACGCGCCTCGATATTAGTAATTTTGGTTATAAATCTCGTTTATGAAATCAAACATAAACACGTTCGGATTTTTTATAAAAACATTTTGTTAGATGTCCGTCTACTTGAAGCGGCGAACTTGACTAAAAAAGCCGGTTTGGAAGGTGAATCAAACACCCCGCTCACTCTGATTCTGATCAGTTAAAAAAAAAAATATACCCGCACTATATGGAAGTAGTCGATCCAGGAATTGACGGATATTAATTATACTTTTAAAAGGAACAATAGCTAATACATGAATTTTACTACGTAATAAGAAGTTTAATTGTAATGAATTCGAAAAATACGGAGAAATCAATCTAACACTCCACAAATCACGAGTTTAATCGTATTTGGACCGTGTAAGAATATCTATGTCCTTCTTGTGGGTGCCGGGTCATAGAGGTATTCCAGACAACGAATTTGTTGACTCATTGGCTAAAGACGCGTCGTCTAGTGGTGTAGAGCTCTCCTTAATAACTCACAAAGATATATTATTCACTTTATTCAGCTAGAAGCTAATGTACACTGAGAGTATTAGTCAACTCACTTATTACTATCGGCTCCAGCCGTCTCTCCCCAAACTCTCGCGGTTCTATCTCTTTAAGAAGATTAGTCGTAAGGGAATTGTACTCATCGGTAGATTACGATTTGGACATCATTTGTTGCCTGACCGTCTTTTTCGTATGCAACTTAGAGAAAGTCCATTCTGTCCCCTTCATTCTGAACAGGCTGTCTTCAACCCCGATCATGTCTTTTTTGAATGCTGTGGCGGCTTTACGTTCGGAGCTTTACCTTGTCGTTCTTCGAGTATTACACGTCTGTATAATGTATCTGGATAATCAACAATTATTCCCCCATATAGCGACATTAGAGAAGTCAGCATGCTCGATTAAGATGTAGATAGCCACACAGTATCACGTTGGGTAAGCTGTAAAGGCACCCCCATTTAAAAAAAAAAAATAATCGTTGGGTATATATACGGAAAGTATAATCAAATGAAGCATTGCTGAGGTAAAAAAAAAAAAAAAGTTTACTTACGGCGGAAAGTTACTAGTTGCTCACTAACCTAATGGTTGAAATAACGCTGATGACAATATTGAAGATTTAAATTTCGTCATTTTCAATTTTCTTTTATTATTTCAAAATTCCGTTTTAATGTTACCACCTTTCGATTGAATCAACAACTCCGTTAAATTCGTCCTTATTCCTTCCATCGAATAATAGTTGAGAAATATTTTATTTAAATTCTAATCCAATTTGAAAAAAAAAATATACGAAAACACAATTTTTATTCGATATAAAATAATTAAATATTTTTTAATAGGTATTTCGAACTTTTTAAGCGATTCGAATACCAAGCGAAGGTACAGACGGTATAGTGTTCATAAAAGTCTTCACGCTGGCCAAACCCGGTATTTGGAACCTCGGTCGTCCGATTGTTTCGTTGGTCGGTATATTTCTGGAAAGCTTCCATCTCATCCAGCTGCTTCTTGTTTGTTTGACATCTCTCATAGTCGAATATATATCGTTATCGTGCTTGTTCTCGTTCTTCGTCGACGAGTCGCGATAACCGTCCGGTTGATTGGTCATCGTCGTACATACGGTATACTCGTTATCGTAATAATACTTTACGTTCTCGACGGGCGGCGATTTTCTCTTCGATTGTCGCTTCGGAATAGCATCCAACAACGCACCTTCCGGGGTGGTTTCTTTAGTTTTTCTACAATTACCACTAGGTAATTTAACGACTATTTTATCTGGAGGCGATTTTTTAATTTCCTTATTCGCTGCAGAAGGAAGAAAATTCGTCATCATTCCGACGGATAATAATTTTTGTTTCGAACGCGACTTCGGAACAACCTCCGTAGACGATTTACCATCATCCGGTGATTTTCCTGCTTTATCTTTACGAACGATTTTTCTTCTGCAAATAGGACACTTAGAAACGGCGGAAAATTTAGTATCGCCGATCGGTTTTTTCGTTTCTACCACGTAAGTGACGTTGTTCGGTTCAGCTTGTAAAGAATGAGACGACTGCATAATCGAATTTCGAGATGCTACTAATTTGCTAATATCTCCAATCGATAATTCATACACTTCGACGAAATTAATGTATAACGAACGATTTTAGCCTTTTTTTTTTTTATCGATTCCATAGTAATTGTAATGACCATTAATTAAAGTACTACTTAATAATAATAATAATAATAATAATAATACTTTAGCAAAACAAAATAAAATTGAAGTTAATCACTAAAAAATTTTTTATTACACAAACACGAACACGAAGCTTTTCAACTATTAAGTCATTTTCAAGCTTAATAGTTGAACAGCTTCGTGTTTGTGTAATAAAAAATCTTTTACTGATTAACTTCAATTTTATTTTGTTTTGCTAAATTCATAAAATCACTACTCTCCAATACATCAACAATAATAATAATAATGACATAACACTGAAATGATATCGTACAAAAGAATACATAGGAGAAACAGGCGGACAATTCGTAACAAGATTTAAAGAACATTTAAAATGCAAATAATGATGAAAAATCGTTGTTTGGAAAACATTGTGTAGAATTAGAACATAAAATAAATAATATTAATCTAAATTATAAAATTTTACATACAGAAAAACACTATAAAAAAAAAAAGAAAACTACTTGAAAAAATGGAAATTATAAAAGAAAGGGATAGAAATAATTTATTAAATTCAATATTTTGATGAAGAATTAATTTTAAAAAATATATTGTAAAATATGTTGTAATTTTACTGACTATTAATTTTCATTACATAATATAAGTATTTTTCAATGTTTAACTACATATTCGAATTAATTATTATCTGGCTATTGTTTTGTAAATTTTATATACTGATAGTTGATTGTGTTGTTCACCGCAGTCATTATCACATTTTTCAAACACTTATTTTCATTTTACTTGTAAAATTCTGTTTGTTTTTTTTTTTAAATTTTGTGTTTGTATATTTTTATAATTTACATTTTTTACTTTTACACATCATACATCGCAACAGTAAATGAAAATTTAAAATTCCACCACTATATAACTTTTTCAGAATCCAGAAAATAATATTGAAGAAAAAATAAATATAAAAAGACAAATTCATTAAACAAATATATTCACGTTAAATTTCAACAATTCTAAATATAACCAGAACAGAAGCGGAACAACATTTTATGGAATATATTTTCATCATCACCATCAAATATTTTTAAGTAATTATTTATAATTTATACTTTTAAAATTATGATTTTTTTTAAATTTTTTGTTCACTTGATAATGGTGTAAATTCCGAAAAGCTTTGTGTTTTTTCCATAAGAAAATAAATATTAGTGATTTAACTAATTTTCAATTGATTTTTTATAAAAAAAATCACCGCATTCCACATTATAAAAAATTAAAATCCTTAAAGTTACCTTAGCAGTTAAATACAACCAAACGCATTTAGAAAACTAACAAAGAAATAATAAAGAAAATAACAGTAAAATAAAAATAAGGAAAATTATAAAAAAAAAAAACCTATTAGCTGGTATATTAAATTTAGTTTAATTTGTATATAAATAAAAAAATAATAAAAAAATAAAAAAAATAATTAGTATTACACACTCGGACATTATTCGATAAAAAAAAAAATGAATTTTGTAAGAAGATAATATTGTTATCGTATACAGTTAAAAGTTTACATACCGTGTATAATATCATTTTACTTGTAGTTTAAATACTTGATTAATATTTGTTTTTCCGTCTTGGTTCGAAATTAATAACATCAACTTTTAGTTCTTTCGGTAGTGAATTAAATAAGACGCCCCCATAACAAGTTTGTTTTCTCATTCGTTAACTAGAGGAACGTTTGTGTTCGTACCATTCGATCGTGTTCTATACTTTCTTGCACAGCTATATTAAATAAGGGTGTTTTAACATAAATTTATACAAGTTAGTTACATACAATAGGTCAGACTGAAATTTTTTACTTTTATTCTGGCTTATTTTCTTCAAAAAGGATTTTTGAAGAACTTCTACGGGCTTAATGTAATACTTATACCGCCTAAAATGAATTACTCCATGACCTACTGTGGGCTTGATATATTGTAAAATACAATCGTCTCAAATGTATTGGCGAAAAATGACGACTCTGGTAACAAAAAAGATAATTTAATCTTGGTAGATTTTTTGCCAACTACAATGATTCAGCATTCCACGACAATTTACAGTCTAAGTGAACCCCAAAGTTATTTGCAGTTTTATTTACTTTGGTTAATTTGTAATTATTTGAAAATACCACATTTACATCGCTCGTTATATTTTTTCCTCGATTAGTATATACCATTTATTTACTCTCGTTCTCAATAACAATTAATCTTTATCGTTTAACCATCTATAAATTTTGTCTTCTTGCAGTAGTTTTTATAATATTGTGCGGGTATCTAGAATGAATAGAAAGGACTGTATCGTCTGCGTAGCTGAAAATGTTTCCACGAACGTTTAACTTATACAAATTAATAATAATAATAATTAATAATAATAATAAAAATAATTAATAATAATAATTAAAAAGTGTAGAATGTAGAGATTATTTAAAAAATAAAATAAACAACAACAGAAAAAAAAAAGTTCAAAATCACAACACTTTTCCTCACAACGATCAATACTAACCAAAATTTAGAAACGTGTTTTCAACATTAGATATAAACAAACCATTACTCTATAAAAACTTAGTAATGTCACCATGGACAAATAATCTAATCAACTCGGACCTATACATTTATAACCTGAAGGAAAATTCCAACACTGATCAATAAATTATTTAATCTGTTACTTCACGAACATCCCAATCATTATCATTCTATACAGCTGGCTCAAAATGTGATTCGTTCGTTGGCAGCTCCGTTGTTAAATATAATTAAGTCTATATTCGATTCTCACTACCGCAATCATTTACAATTATATCTGTCGAACTATATGCAATATGCTTGGACATTGATTCCGGTATAAATACTAAACTTGAATCTGGCTTACCAATAATAATCTGCTCAGACTGTCTTCAGCTTTGAACGCTATTATCTAACAACAATAGACATCCTATAGTGGAAACAATTGTAGAATTAATTACTAAAAATACTGAACGGATCCATTATACTCCTCTGATCCCAGCCATGTTGGTGGAATTTATGAAAATGAACTAGCTGATAGGACAGCAAAGGAAGCAGCAACTGCATTTCATGTGCCTAATTTATCAGTACGCAAGCTTTTAGAAAGGAAATAGATGCACTTGAAATATATGTGTACCGTCGCATGTTGAAGATATCTTACCGAGATCATGTCGCAAACGCTGAAGTCCTGCGTCGAATGTCCAAGAAAACCGAATTGTTGACTCCAGGAAACTCCAATACTTCGGTCGCATATCCAGAGACACCCAGAAAAATACTTCAGCTTGTTCTAAATGGTCAATAGAAGGCAGAAAAAGATCAGAAAGAAAAAAAATATCGTGGCTAGCTGACTTGCAGAAAGGGTATGGATGCTCAAAGAGTTACAGGAGGCTGCAACATCCAAGCCGACAATAGCTGAGATGATCGTCAAACTTCGAACGGAGAAGGCATAGAGAAGAAGGAAAAGTTTAACGGGGAGCTAGACAATCGAATAATACTGCATTGTTAATTTTATCATTTTGATTATTGTAATTACAATACTAATAATTACTATTACTCTAATAAAACCAAATAAAAAAAATTTAATCGCTATAAAAGATTTTATTAGCGCAAAAGTTTCCGATAATTACGTCATGATCAAGGGTATATAATAAACGTTTATATGTAAATTGTTATATTTATATAACAACAACTTATATATTTGATGTACATTTAACTAGACAAATTCACTATTAAAATTTATTATTACAATAACATTTACTTATAAAACCGATTTTTAAATTATTTCTAATTGATCACGTTACTTAATAAATTATTACTACTTCTACGTTTTAAAATTTGTAATTTTTCTATTAATTTTCTTTTTCTTTTTTTAAATTTATATTATATGTGTAAACTTTTGCCTTATCTGTTATATTTTCTATTAAATGTTTTTCTTCTCTACATTGTTTTCTATAATGTGACTTATCATAATTTTCATTTTTATATGAAATAAAATATTCTCTTAGTCTATTATTTATTTGTCGACCCATTTCATCTATATAAAACTTATTTCATTTTGCGCAGTTTATTCTGTATACTCCCGTTTTTTGTAATATCTCATTCTCTTCCATTTTATCGTTGCAATTTAAATAATGTTTTATTATTATTTATTTCTATCATAATGTTGTAATTTTTAAACATTTTAAAGAATTTATAAGTGTATTTTCCTATATATATATATATTTTATTGATCCTAATAACATAGAAAATATGACAGATAATGAAAAATATATAAATTGCAATCTGGCTGATGTAGCCAATAAGCAACTTGGATGTGAGTTATAACAGAATAGGAGATGTCATTCGACAATTACACTCCGAACTACCTCTTTAATCATTCAAACTGGTGGGGAAGATCTAGGGGTGTGCGATAGTTTAATCTGCGACGTTAATTGACATGATTTAATAAATCTAGCGCCAGCTGGTTAGGGTGATAATCTGTGCAGGTAACCTTTACTGCTATCTCGAACTACTTCATGTACATTTGGTACTTTTAGGTCTTTATGCAAATTTTCGTTTCGTATATACCAGATTGGGATCGCTTCACCATTTTGATATTTATTACTGATGCTGTCCCCCCCCCCCCCGAGTGATCCGGCTTAATAAACTTCCCTGTAAAACAATAATTTCGATTTTAGAGGTAATTCGGAAGTTTTGCCCAGGAACCAGTACATGTCCCGCACAGTTTAAGTTTTATTTCTTTAGCTTTGATCCTTATGTATTCCTTCCAGGTCAAGCAGCGATCAAACCACATACGCAGGTATAGGATTTTATTTTCCTATGGAATCGGACCATTAAGATCAACAGACCTGTGTTCCCAATAGTTGTAAATGTAACATGTACTAACTTGGTTTGGTTAATTTTGGCCCTACATCGTCGTGCCCAGATGTCCAAGTCGTTCGAACCGCGCTGCAATTTTTGTGACGCCACTACCAAATGATTATCTCTCGCAAATAATGCTGTATCATCGGCAAATGGCGCTATCTTCACATTAGTAGTCACGGGGAGGTCGAACATATATATGAGAAAAAGGAATGCCCCCAAAACCGAACCCTGTGGAACACGGCCCTAACAGTATAAAATTTTGATACATCGCTCCCGAATTTAATTTGAACAAACCTATGTGAGAGGTATGAGGACAATAGTTAGTAAAAATGTGGCCGAGTGGCTAACATCCAAAAAAACGCTGCAGAACAATACGAACAATACTGCTGCTTTTCAAAACAATTATCGATGTATTGTTGCACTCTATGAACTTACTCTATTGTATAATTCCCAGGACGAAACTCAAACTGGTAGTTTGGAATCGTACCCTGTAGCTGTTTTGTTAGTTCGGGCAGCAATGATTTTTCGAATATTTTTGATACTATCGGTAGAAGACTAATAGGTCGATATAATGAAGTATCACAAGTAGGTTTGCCTGGTTTTGGTATCATAGTTACTTGAGCGATTTTCCATTATGATGGAAGCGTTGAATATTGTTGCTAAAGTGTGTTTACCTTTTCGCGGTAGGAATTTCAGCATTTTTCAGTGATTAGATCATACCCTGAAGCTTTGTGCATTGATATTACACACAATCACTCTTTTAATCGGGGACGGAAAAAATGGTTTTATTGGAAGAGACAGTTGGAAGGGAGCAGTTAGGTCGAACTCAATTTGATTATAGCAAAAATCTGATCCGTTATCGGGTGGATGTGGTTTAAACACATCCTTTAGATGTAACCCAAAAACTTTCACCTTTTCAAGATCGCTACGTGCCCATTCGCCATTATGTTTCCGCAGGGGTGGCATCACTTTTTGTGGCTTCTTAAGAACTTTAGTGACCTTTCACAATGAATGATCGTCATTTTTAGTGCCCATGTTGGAAAGAATTAATCTTAAAGTGTCATTTTTATGCATTTTTAGTAATGTCATTTTATTAAGATCACTTTTGTGAGTTGATATCTGCCACAGTTTTCTAATTTTTGGCATTGATTTTTTTTTCTAATAATGCGTGGTTAGTTAATATTGCGAGTTGTAGTAACCACGCTGCTTTTTGCAATGTATGATTAAAATATTCAATCGCTTTATTAACATCATCTCCTGTTTTTTGTGGAATTTTGAGAACAAGATTCTCTTTAATCCTGCATATGTAAGAGTACCAATCAGTTTTATTATTGAAAAATTCGTTTTCTTATTTATTGCTAACTGACTTATTTCTAATATTATAGGAGAGTGATCCTATGAGAGTCAAGTGATGTTTCGACATTAGAATATAAATCTAAAGTAAATGTGGTACTTTATTTCTGTGTGAGGGCCAGTATGTAGGATGACCACTAGAGAGCACTGTCTATTTTGACCCCTTGATACACACTGAAATAATTCCCGTCCTTTTGACCTTGTTAGTCTTGAGCTAAAGAATGCGTGCTTAGCATTATAATCTCCGCCTATCTATGATGAATTTATTGCCCCTAATGAGTTCAAAAAAATCATGAAATTGGGCCTGTGCAATTTCATATCTGGATAGACAATATACGGATGAGACTGCTCAATTTTTACCAATCTCTTCAATTAATTTTATAGTTATCGCTTGAAGGTGAGGTAATTGCAAACAACTGAATTCGTAGTGTTTTATATTACTGAATACTAGAATTGCTGTGCCTCCATGAGGTTTACCACTTGGATGATCAGCTCGATAAAAGTTCTAATTCCTCGAAGCATAATAATTTTTTGACGTAAAGTGTGTCTCTGAAATTAGCGCTAGATCTAATTTTCGACTAAGAATAAACATTTCAAGCTCGGATTGACGTTTTATCAACGCGTTTATATTCCTTGTAGCTATTGAGCTCATTTTGAAATTAATTTTGGCATGTAATTACATCCATCAACCGGTTGTGAACATAATCTCCATGCGATTAAAGGATGTAGTAAACGTATTTTTTAAGCGCATAAATGACCGCTGTAACGCTAATAGTAGGTCATATCCAGGACTGAATTCAACGTTACTTTCATTATTTGCGGTAACGTTTGTAAAATGATTTTGTTCACGATTTTCCCTTCGACCACTACTTACTGCTTTGTTCTCGAATTTTTTAGTTCGAACGTTTGTCGTTGTACTACTGGTGTCTCAGTATGATGACCACTCATGGTACCTCTCATTTTGTTTGTAAGCGCAGGAAAATCAACAGGTATATTTTTGCTGCATAATATCTGGTTATTTAATTGTTCATGTTTCCTTTTACATATTTCCAATTATACAGCACTTTGTCTTTAGTACAGTTGGCTGTTAAATGTTTTTTTCGAACACTTGACACTTATTGGCGGTTTTTTTTTACAGAAGTTACAAGAGTGGCCATAATGTTGATTACACATTGTATAAGACCTTATGCGGTGCTTCCACTGTTATTTTCATATTTAACAATGACCGCAATTGGAATATAATATTATTATTTTCGTTTGGCTCTAGGTCTACAAAGAAAATAGGCAATGGCTCTTTCATTTTCCTATGTTGAACATTAAATAAGTCCCTAACGACGTGACCTTTTTCGGCCAGCGCTAATTTTCGTCATTGTCAATCGTTGGATGAATGTTTTTTAACACAACTCTATATGCTCTTTCCTGTTTTATCTGATACGTGAGTAGTATTCAGCCTGAAGGTAATTCAGCATTTTTTTTATTATAGATCGATAATTTTCAGTGCTATCGACTGTTATTTTACATAAGTTGTTATATAAATATTACAATCTATATGTAACGTTTATATGCTTGATAATGACGTGGTTAATAAAAAAAAATTTTTATACAGCTTAAATTTGTTTTTATTTTATTTTATTAATTAATAAAATCACTACGCTCCGATATATCAACTATAATTTTTACCGGCATAATTATCATCGTTATTATAATGATTCTTATTATTATTATTACAGCGAATTACCGGGTCGAAATAGGAGCAACGTTTTTCAATGAATGTAAGAAAAACTATGAGCTGAAAAAAATGAAAAGATTACAACGTACCCGTCCGAGTATACGGACAGAGCGAATGGCTTTTTGACACCTGTTTCATTGATCACGGCTGATGAGTTGAAAAGGATACACACGAGTATACACATACGTGCGTATATACACGGTTAAATAATATCGGTAGAATAGAAAGTCGCGCAGAATAAGGAAGGATAGATCGAATTTCCGGTGAATTCATAATAACGTCCAACCGTTTTGATTTTACAATTGACGCGCAAGTTATAGTAGTAGCGACAGAAGAAATACCACAGATCATTCCACAGACTTGAACTTCGACTTTGACATTGACTTCATTTCATTCATCTATATATCCTCTTTGAAGTTCATTCTTTCTTTAGTAGTAGCGACTATCCGTTTGGTCTTTCCCCCCCACTTATTAATAATAATACACTTACTGCGCGTGTATATTATAATATATATATATATATATATATATATATATATATATATATATATATATATATATATATATATATATATTTGTTGCCCATATAATTCAATTCAAAGATATTTTTAGTCTATTTTACAATGAACGTGGTACATCATATTATTCATTACACCTCACGCTGGGCAATGCTACGTTAAGCTTCCAACCTCTGTAGTAATAATAATAATAATAACTTATGATGATAATAATAATATAATTCTCTGATCTTTTCAATTCTTCCTCCGACTGACTTTTCTATTAAACATTTCTCCGTTCATTCATCAGTTGATGGAATTCGTTTAATCGCACGAATCTTTGAGTGAAACCATCGGCGCGTCCAAAAACAGCGCATTCAAGAAAATTACTTTCGATAAATTGACTTCGTCCACTGTTACGCCTATATCAGATCGGAAATAAGGATAAAGTGTTGAGTAATATACTAAAAAAAAAATATATAAAAAATAATAAAAAAATTAAATTAAAAAAAGTTCGCGGTACCTTTGCGATCTTTTGTTAAATGACTTAAGTATCTATACCGCGAAAGTGATACTTTTTTATTAATTCCTCTTTTTTTTTTTTTAATTTTTCGTTTTAAGGTAAAATTCGTTTAACATACGAAACGAGCGAATTTTTGAAGATACTAAAATCGGGCAGACAGACGGTTATACATGATCGAAGATTCTTTTGCAGAAAATTATACATTTCGATGATGTAGTTAAAGAAAATAGGGGGAAAACGTAAAAATATAATGTTTTTCCTATAATATCGCTCTTCAAGTGACTAGATAATTTCTAATGCGTTACATAAATTAGAGTTGAAACTTTCTATATTTATAAAAAATAGACATTTATTCAGCGATAAATGTTTAATAGACACTGCGACTGAAACGGCAAATCGCGAACTTTACCGGTAAATGGGTTTTTTGAAGTGAAACCTCTATTGGCGCGGTTTATATTGGGAGTTAACCCGCAAAGCTATCGAACGAGCGAGCGGCAATAACAGGCCGATATATATATATACATGTATATATATATATAGATATACACGTATATATATATATCATCATCATAATTTTGGCAGTCCTAAGACTGATTTTATTCCGTAGTAAGTAACTTCCAGCCCAACCGATTCTCTGCCGCTCTTTTCATTTTCCAGTATTGATCCGTGCTTGCATCATGCAACAATGTTCTTACGAAAGTGTTTCGTGGTCTACCACGACTTCTTTTCCCTGGAATTTGTCCCATTACATCGCGTAACAGACGACCATGTCGGAGTACATGACCCATCCAGGTTAATCTTTTCTTTATCGAATGTAATAAGGTCCGCTTTTCGTCTATTCTTTGGAGAACTTCTTTATTCGAAACTTTTTCGGTCCAACTTATTCTTTGTATCTTCCTCCAAGTGTCCACGTTTCAGCACAGTAAAGCGTTACAGGCCACGCGTAAGTCAATACGTTTACGTAGTTTTAACGGTATTTTGGCATAATATGTTTCGGTTTTCTTGGCTACCTTGGCTAATCTAATTCTTGACTTTATTTCTGTATCGCAATACAAGTCTTCCCGTTATTATTTGAGCGAGATACTTGAAACTTGTTGAATTTTCTGACTATTAATTTCCAGTTGAAAACGATTAGGCTGTTTACCAAACATCATAATTTTAGTTTTATCAACATTTATTTCTAATTCAAACTGCTTTTCTGTAACCATTTTTTGTAATATTTTCGGAGACTCAGCAATTATAGCTTAATCGTCTGCAAATGATATCGTTTGAAGTCTTTCTCCGCCTAATTCCATATGTGGTTTATAGTAAGCACCAGTTCCGCGTATACGTTAAAAAGGAATGGACATAACAACAACCTCGTCGTACTCCTTTATTTATTTTTGCCGGGTTTAGATATATCCTCGTCTCCTCTAAAAATATATGTATAAATTATATATCAAGTTTAATATGCGTTTTGGGGCATTCTATTTGCTCAAGGAGAGGAAAAAGCTTATCCCAGCTGACCTGATCAAAAGCTTTAGTATAATCGACAAAACAAATGAGCATGTTCTTATATCACATTCATCAGGCGCTCTCCAACATGCCTTAACGTCCCTGTTGCATCTTTAGTCGATAGATTCTTACGTAAGCCAAATTGTGTTTTATCTAAAAATTGTTCTACATATTTTTCTAAACGTTTTTTTTATTATTTGCAGCAATATTTTGGATGCGTAGTTCTATAGTCGGTACAACTTATTGAAGTTATTTTCTTTGGAATCGGAACAATCACCGAAGTACAGTATTCTTGTGGATACCTTCATTATATATATATATATATATATATATATATATATATATATATATATATATATATATATATATATATATATATATATATATATATATATATATATTTGAAATTAAAAAGTCTGTTGTGAATTTTTCTTGCGCTCATTTGCATCAATTCCGCTGGTATATTATCAGCACCAGGCGCTTTATTATTTCTTAGCATCTTTACCGCTGTATCAAATTCGTCTTTTAGTATACTGTCATTAGATAATTGATCTAGTTGTATGTTTTTCATCGCTGGTTTCCACTTTAACTGGCTATAGTGATAGACATTTTTAAACCTGCCATGTTGATCCTTTCTCAATTGGGTTTAAAACTTCGTTATTATTTTGTCCTATTAGCGATGTTGTTTTAAGTCCTTTATGTTTCCTAGACATATTCTTTTATACACTTGTTCATGTTTCCTTTGAATTTCTAATTTTTCAAATTCAAGCCACCTCAAGTCCCATCATTCTTCCTTTCTTTCCCTATAAGCTCTGTCTGTAGAATTTTTTAAGGACCTATATTTCATTTCCCCCTTTTCACTGGTATCATTCCGCTTTTTATCGACTAATTGCAATATTTGTTCTGTAATCCACGATTTATGTTTAGTTCTTCTTGTTTTGCCAAGGATTTTCTGCGCACAGTTTATTATTGTTGATTTAATGTCATTCCGCGTTTTGTCTATGTTAGTTTTATCGTGTAGTTCTGTTAGAATTTTATCCGTTTCCATTTGATATTGAGTCTTCATTGTATTATCAAGATTCCATTTTACTACTGGTTTATTCCGAATTATCTTTTTAAACATAAGGTCTGCCTTCATAATTACCATGTAATGGTCCGGATCAGCGTGCGCACCTGGGTATGACATTGATTTTCTTACTTGAATTTTTATATCTCTGTTTTACTAATATGAAGTCGATTTGATATCTTTCTTTGTCGCTAGGTGACTTCCAAGTATATCTTCTTCTTAGTGGGGTCTTATACCATGTGTTAGTAATAATGTACTGTTTTTGTTTGCAAAAATCAATGAGATAATTACCGCGATTATTTCTAATTCCAAGCCCATACTTACCAGTTATTCCTTCCTCTGAATTATTGCGTTCCAATCCCCCATTATTATTACGTTATCTCTTGCTTTCGTTTTTCCCAGTAATTCTTCTAATTTTTCATGTGCTTCATCTATTTCTGTTTCATCGCTACTGGATGTTGGCATATATACTTGTAAAACTGTTAGATCTACAGGATATGCAGCGAAACGTGCCAGAATAAATCTATTTTCTATTACTTTAACATCTAGAAATGCTTTTGCTGATGCTTTATTTAGAATCAATGCTACACCCTGGCCTCTTGAGCTCCCACCATGTACTATTCTATATTCTTCTGAGAAAAAATCTCCCTCATCAATCCAGCGTGTCTCTGCTAATCCAATAATATCTATTTTGCTCCTTTCCATTTCTCTTTTAATTACTTCAAGTTTTCCAATTTGGAGCATAATTCGTATATTCCACGTTGCTATTTTTAAACAGGATTTTCGTTTGATGACGAGCGAAGAAGCCCTGCTACTTCCCAAACCGGGCACAGTACCCGGAAAAGTGTCGCTGTTACTGAGGTTGCCGGTAGTAGAAACTGTGTTTGTGCTTACCATGGTTACTAGGGAACAACGTAATGTGGTGGTTTCCCTGTCACATGATTTTCTGTTAGGGTTTACTCTGTGAGCCTTTAGGTAAATACCCGAACCCCAAGGCAGCGGTTTGTTACTGAGGAGATAACAGTGTTGTAAGGTTTTTACGGCGACCTTAACCAGCCGAGGGAGAGACAGTCAAAAGATTTATGCAGACTTTTATGGCCAGTTCCCCAAGCTGACCATCTGTATCCTCGTGTCTCTTACCCTGTCACTACTGGAATCATCTGCCTGAAGCTTTCCACCAGTAGCCGTTCTTGGTCCGCGACTGCTTATTTGACTACTGTCTTATTCACAGCTAACTTAGATATCTGTAATATATATATATATCACTCGCCTATCAAACCACGTTTTGTTGCATTATGTGTGTCAACGAAGTAACGGACGGATATATATCGTTCATATCTACAGCGCTACCACCACCTGTCGTAAAACCACGTTTATACACATTGGTAGGCTTATTTATATATATATATATGTGTGTGTGTATGTGTGCTTATATATATATATACACGCGTAAAAATTAAAAAAAAAAATTGTATCGAATTTAGTAAAAATGTCTTTAAGTTTCACTTCTCCTCTGCGCTCCCAGGCACAGATGTTTTTTTTTTCTCGAAATATGGGATGATACACGGACGGTTTGTTGTTTTTTGAATAACTCAAAAACTATTCGACCGAAATGTTTAAATGAAATTTTATTTAAAAATAGGAAAACGAGAGATTAGTGTAAATCAGTATTTTGTCGGTAGTATTAAGATATAACAATCGATGAAATGTGTGACTAAGCTTGCGGATGATTTTGTACGCACTATTTACAGCCCGGTTTATGTGGCTGGTGAAAATTAGTCGAGAATTGAAACTAACCCCTACTAAGTATTTTAATTCTTCGGAGCAAGGAGAATATACGCTATATTGTGAACAACATTAGATAATGATTTTGGAAATATCTTTATAAATAATATAGCTTCGGTCTTATGTGTGCTGAATCGCAAATTCTAGCGTTTGAAATATTTGTAAAAGATAGTAGCGGCCTTCTGTAAAAACGATTACGTATAGTTTCTAGTCTGCAAGACTAACCGAATAGTGCTAAGTCATCGGCGTATGAAGCTGTTTGAATAAAAGACACACGAGGTAAATCAGTTAACAATATCGAGAATAGGTACGACCCGGGAACACTGCTTCGAGGATTGCTATAGGTTTTAACAGAAGAATTAGTAGAGAGATGGGTAACATAGTACTTAAGTACGATTTAATTAGTTTAACCGCAGGCAGAAGGAATTTAAATTGAATCATTACATCCGATGGACGAGCGGATGCGACAACAGTTTTAAAAAATTAACGCAACACGCTCAACTATAAATAAGAAAATAAGGCAACTAAGGGGTAATCGCGACAAGGCTAACAATCGGTCATACAACGTACACGCTGTTATCTAGACCGGTGCGCGACATCGGGGTAATACATCAATTACAGTAGAATACCTTTGGGATTAATGAATCGATTGAAGAGAAATCTGATGCGACAATTTGAACACTGTCGAACCTGTATTACACTTTTTAAAACAGACTAGGAGACTAGGCCATCGTCATTGTGACTCAAGGTCCTTATATATATATATATATATATATATATATAAATGCGTAAACAACTGCAACGTTGAAAAGTGTATGACGATGATTTCTAAAAACATATATTGGTACATTATTTGCGCAAGAATGAAAACTTACATCAGAACTTCTGGTAGAGGTTAGGAACCCTTTAGAAGTGAATATAAAATAAAAAAGTCGGGAAAAGATGAAGAAATTTTAGACTTATCAGATCGATATCGCGAATTAGACAACCTGTTGAAGTTATTCAAAATGAACTTCCTCCGTTAGTATTTACCGTCAGTTACGACGGCTGGTTTTTTTTCCTAGTGTAAACTACAAACTCAATTCTGTAAAGGACGATATGGCTTTGTAAATATATAATAGAAATTTCGAATCTGCATCCTGACTAGTTTTCGCCTGTATATTCCGTAGCAGTAAAAGCGTTCTCTTTACAGCCTGAATATCTCCTTAACAATTTGTTGTCTATCAAAGAACGAACAATGCCGAAGAGTAGATTTTTATACGCGTTTTTTCCTATTTTAACGTTGATGCCGGAGGAAATTACGCGTAAATAAATAACAGTTTTTTTTTTCTCTTATTTTTAATCTAAATAAAGGAATGAACGAATGAGTCAGCTTTATGAATGAACGGAATGCCTAAGGTATATTCCTACTAAGGATAGGATACCTAAAACGAATTAGGAAAAACTCAGAAGGCGGAAATGCTGGTGGAAGAATATCGTTTGACGATATCCGTTAATGAATGTTCTTCTTGGGAAAACTACCGAAACCGACGTATAATTAGAAGATGTCGATGATGATGCATGTGTAAACGAATGAGCGAAAGGATGCCGGGGGAAATTAAACACCGTTTAAGACGCCGGAAGTGCTATTACTTCGACCGAGTTATATATTATATATAATATATATATATATATATATATATCGCGCGATATGGGAAGGAGAATAACGATACTGGGTAATGACAATAATAATATTAGCAAAAGAGTAGGACGGTAAATAATGACCATAAATAATAACGGAGTAAGAAAAAAAAAGGCCAAGAAATTATAAATAAATAAATAAATAAATAATAAAAATATTAATAATAATGTAGCCGTGAGAATAACGAATGACCGCCATAATACAAATTAATCGATAATAAAAAAGATAATCTTTCATCATCGTAGTAACAATAATAATACCATTAATAATAATAATAATAATAATAATAATAATAAAAGCAATAACCATAAAGTAATAACATTAATAAGAATAATATGAATACCGGGAATAATATTAATAATAATAATAATAATAATAATACTGACAATAATAATAAGAATAATACTAGGACGATGACGATGATGAAACAGGTATTATGTGCCAGGGTGTTGGAGCTGACTTTTGATGGAGCGCCTTTATTGTATAAACCGATCATATTTTCAATACTGGAATCTACGCTACTTTGAGTCCTGTTGAAAGCACACACACACACACATACACACACAAATAGATACATATATATATGTGTTTATTAATAATATTAATGTTAATAATGACAATGATGGTGTTGAGAATAATGAAACAGGTATTTTGTCAGACATCTGGAATATACATATATACACATAACACATCGAATCTCTCATATATATATTTATATTATACGGGTACGTTTGTTGCTTGACTACGTTCATTCATAAAAATACGACTTCATATTTTCTAGTCAATGAGATATGCTATCGGATGTAATTATGTATATATATATATATATATATATATATATATATATATATATATATATATATATATATATATTATATGTATCTATATAATGAAGCAGATGATTAGGGTACAGTGTAATGATACCGGTTAGAGAGATTAGCAAAAGCAAAAATATAGAGTTCTTTTTTCCGTTATTGTCAAAAGTTTGAAATTAACAAATTTCGACCCATGGATGGCCTTTGAATTTACAGGTAGTCGTGTTACCGGTTAAACTCAGCCGTGTTATCACGGATTGCTGCGGGGAAAATAATATTCGTCTTCAGTTAATATATTGCGTTTTTATTCATTTCTTTATTGACGATTGATATATTTAAATAAATCAAAATTTTATCCTTACTACATTATATTTCAGTACGATACGCATACACACACACACACATAAATGTATATATGCACTTGTTAACCGAAATATGTTCCACCAATAAGGTAACTTTTAAAATGTAATTATCGTTATTATATACAATTAAATCGATAATATAACGACTTTCTGGGTACATGGGAGTGACTTATTTGTATAACACACACGCACACATGTACGTATTCTATTTATAAATATAAATTTAAAAATGAATTAACAATTTCAATTTGTGTTCGATGTCAATTCAGACTGCGGTCATTATTATTAACGTTGTCGTTTTATTCATAAAACATTTGAGAGTGTATTATGAACACTATGTATATTATATATAGGTTCTTCGACTATAAATATTATATAAATGTTAGAAAATATTATTATTATTACTATTATTATTTTATTTTGTTTAATTTGTACGTTATAGCATTTACATTGTAAAAATGTTCGAAATATCTTAAATATATTTGATTAAAAAAGCTAATGGTTGCGATAATATTTCAAATAAAATGATTAAAATCATACATAAAATAAATAAAAATATATTAAAAAGAATTTTCCAAAAATGCTTAGATTTAGGGTATTTCCCGAAATGCTGGAAACAAGGAAAAGTTAAAATATTACACAAACCTGGAAAAGACCCTTCCAGTCCTAAATCATATACACTTCTTCCAACTTTTGGTAAAGTTTTTGAAAAAATTATAAAAATTTATCTAGATTTAGAAATAAATGAAAGAAATGTTTTACATAGAAACCAATTTGGTTATATCAAGTCGACTGAAATTGCTGTTAAAAAATTATATGGAGATATTTCAACTTTAATAAAAAAAGGTGAGACACACTCTTTTAGTTATGATGTAACAGGTGCCTTTGATAGGATTAAAATTGATAAAATACTTAATATATTAAAAAATAAAGATTTTTCACCTTCTATACAAAAAATTATAATAAACTATCTTACGGACAGGAAAATAGGATTATTTAATCGAGAAAATGAACTAATATATAACAGGAATCTGAGTGCATGAGTCCCGCAGAGATCAGTATTGGGCCCTATACTTTTTAATATTGCCATAAGTACTGTTCACGATATTCGGTTGGATTATTTTTCAAAAATATAATTAGTTACGCAGATGATGTAATGTTGGTTGTTGGATTTAACAAAACTGAAGAAATACTTTTAATGATATAATAAAATTAATTAAAAATTAATGAACTCGTTCTTAAATTTAACACTACTAAAACGCATTATTAATAAGCAAAAAACACGATAAATTAATTATCAAAGAACAACTAGAAAAAAGCATAGAAGCAGATAATAACAAAATTATGATTCGAAACGAAATAAAGTATCTTGGTGTAATAATAGACAACTTAAATTTTTCTAAACATGTAGAATACATCATAGATAGAATAAAAAAGTTCTATATTACACTAAAATCGTTGTACTCAAATATGTTTGGATTAAAATATAAGGAGAGAATAATTTTGTATACAGCTATTGTTGGATCAATTACTGAATATTGCTCAATGGTCTATTATCCGACTTTGAGGGAAGTGGATAAGAGAAAATTGCTGAGACTACAAAGAAAAGTTTTAATAGGAGTAATATACAGCACAATTTCATATGTTTCGGCCACTGTAGTAGCGGGCATAATGCCTTTTGATTTAAAATTAGAGCTTACAAATAATATTAAAAATAAAAAACAAGAAAAATAACTAACAGAGATATGAAACAAAATTAATACTAGGAAAAATTAAAGTACCAAAAGGCTGTTAGTGTCTAAATTTGGCAAACTAGATATGATCAACCTTTAACAGGAAGAACAACGTATAAAATAATTCCTATAGAAAAAAGATTAACGATGAAATATTTTGAAACTAATTTTCACTTTACACAATATTTAACAGGTCATGGAAACTTTTGCTCCTATCTAAAACGATTTAAAATCAGTGACTCTGAAATATGTCTTGATTGTAAAACAGCGGTTGATTTTCATGTAGTACACGAATGCAAAAAATTTCAATCAGAAAGGTAAAAGGATTATTTTTAAGCCTCTCAGTGCGGTTAATAAACAGGAATTTCGTAGTATAATAAACTTTTCATATTTTGTGATAAAAAATAAAACTAAAATTTAATGTATGAGTAACTACATTAATATTAGCAAGTATATAATATGAAAATACAGCAAACAATAGTTAAATATAATACTATAGGTAAGGGAACTCAACTGGAAAATCGTAAATTGATAGTTCTTGTCTTTTTTAAGATGAATTTAACAAAAAAATATATATATATATATATATTTGATTTGATATAATGAGTATTAGTGTGTTAAAAATAAGTACGTCGAAAAGCGAATGGACATTATGAAAAAACCTTATTCTAATAATGGTAGTAATAGTGCTACATAGAGCGCTGAAAAAATGGCGATAATAGGATTAAAAACTAGGATTGCGTACAAATCTGTGAAAAAATGCTGCTACAGTTAGTTGATGATCGTTATTGTATAAGTCCCAAAGTGATTCAAGAAAAAGAAACCGGTATTTAGTATGGATAAAAGATTGAAACTAAAAAAATAAATTAAAACCAATATGTAATTAAATATTAAATTTATATATAAATGAAGTAAATTCCAGAATACGTCGGAATAGAAAACGCAACAAATAATTTGAAAGGAAATAAACACTATAATTGCATTACAGAGCTGTCTATTCGATCAATAATTAAATAATTGAAAATAAAAATACTTTTATAACGTACGACAATATATTTACATTTATTTAATAAAAACAAGCTATTACTTTCAAAATGGTTACAGCATCATCAGGACTCAATTAAAAACGGTAAAAACTAACAAAAAGTAATAAGTTTAGATTGTGGAATGTAGTGATTTTATTTATACTTAATTACTAAAAACAGTTGAAATCACTAAATTTATTTAATTATGCGAAGCTTTTCGGCATTTACGCCATTGTCAAGCTATATACAATTAAAATTAACTCTACAAAATCATAAAATATTAATTTAAAACTAAGTTTACAATTTTACACTAAAATGAATTATAAATACTTAAAATTATCTGACAATGACAGTGGTAAACAACACCATCAATTATCAGTAATATAAAATTTACAGAACAGTAGCTAGAAAATAATTATTTTATAAAAATATGTAGTTGAACAATGAAAAATATATGTTTATGTAATTAAAAAAATCAATAGTTAGGAATAATGTTTTTATAATATACTTTTTAAAATTAATTCTTCCTCAAACTTTACCATTGAATTTAATAAATTATTTTTATCCCTTTCTTTTATTATTTCCATTTTTTCAAGTGGCTTTCTTTTTTTAAAATGTTTTTCTGTATGTAAAATTTTATAATTTTGATTAATATTATTTATTTTGTGTTTTAATTCTATACAATGTTTTCCAAATAATGATTTTTCATCATTATTTGTATATGAGTTTAAATGTTCTTTAAATCTTGTTATGAATTGTCTGCCTGTTTCTCCTATTGTTTTTAGTAATTAAGTAAAAAGTAATAAACTCAACTTTTTGGTGAATAAAAGAACCGACCTGGTTTCCGAAATTTGTTAACTACCTGCATGAAGGAATTTGATGAGTAACAAAAAAACACCATGCAGTGTAAAACAAGAAAGATCCGCACGTACGTACGTACCACAACTTCTTTCTTCATTTAATCGATCGGAAAGCAATTTCATTGGGAAGTCTTTCCACGGAGGCAGTACTGCGATTGTCTAATTAATCAACTGCTAATCCGGATCATGTATTGTCGAACAGATTTTATTGTTGATTGTGGAAATTTCTTGGAAATTGGAAACAGTTTAATGACGAAAATTAGACTGAAATCGACGATGATAACCTGGAAGCAATTCCGACGATCCATACTAGGCCGTCGATCGGGCTGGTTCAAAATAGTTTGGTAACCGACCGAAGAGAATAACTTTGAATGCTACTGATAGTCTAGACGGTGGATGGATTAGCTGTATAATATATTGCGTCCCCCATAATCGATTTTAGATCGCACTAGACAATGACAAATTCGTAAAAAAAAATCAGTAAACATCACGCGCAGTATCGTCGAATAGCTTTTTTAAATGAAATTTAGATTGAACTCCAGGATAACTTAGAATCTAAAATCAATCGGAGGCAGCGGATTGACGGTTTATTACGAAGAGCCCTACCACGAAGAGCGATGCAGACGTCATATCGAAATTTGTTATTTCGACAGAAGTGCATTACGACGGATTTCCTGTTCGAGAAATATAAACCGTTATCGGAATACCAAGTAGCTAGTCGGTTTGTAGATTTTTGAAGGACACGTTTCCGGAAGATAGGGTTTTTGCAGCTCACAAAGATCGTAACATCTTCGACATGCATCAAACTTTAACTTGTAAAATTCACAGCATTGACCAAATCATTAATGGCGATGTTGAATGGCAAAGGATACAACACTTAACTCTGAGGCGTACCATTCATCGTAGACGGTAAGGATAAAGATTTGTTTCCAATCCGAACATACAAGCCTCGGATAGTAAGAAAATTTCATATAGCTTCCAGATAATTCCCGGTGAATTAATCGTTTCGTAGCTTTATGAATCGAAAATTTATCAAAAGCCTTCGACAGGTTAAAGAATACAGCTACGAAATAAAACATATTGCATCTGTTATAGCATTTTGGATAGAAAACAAATTGGTGAAATTATGACGGAAGTCACATTGTGATGAATGAATAAGATTCACGGCCTGAAGCAACCAGTTTAAGAATACATTCAGCACTTAGCTGAAAACTGCAGTAAGCGAGATAGGACACCCATATTATGTTAGTTGACGACGACGGAGTAATCGTAGAAACGAATTTCAACCATGATTTCCGCTAAATTGTTTAATTGTCCATCTTGACGGACGCTTTCCCGTACTCCAAGTGATTGCCAGAAGAAGGGAAAGCTATCAAGTTTCGCACAAGTATTCGACGTTGTTTTAACTAAGGAACTACATCCCGAGTTTTAATTGTTGGAGTAGACTAAGCCTTTTTGACGAATTCGGGTTGAAAAATTATTCATCGACATATCGATAGAAGATCTCTGCAATCAAATGGCATATCTATCTACGTTTGTTCTTTTTTTTTTGACAGTATGGCATAGAACGATGCCAGGGACATATATGATTGAACATAGTCACTATCAGCTAAATCTTCGCATGAAGAAAAATATGTAACTTCTACATAAATGAGATGGAATAATTAAAAACCACCGTATCCATAATATTACATATATATTTTTTTTTAATAAATATTTTTGCATATCTTATTCTTAGCCTTGGCTTTCAATAGATGATTTCAGTTGGATATAATTGCTTGAATACATTCAGCTATCTAATGATAGGTAGAATTATGGTTTTATGCTGAATCATATGTTTGTCTTCTTTCAGCCAGATCAAGTAGTTTTGTCCTTTTTAGTCTCCTAATCTCCAATGAATTATCCAGGAGATTTAACGCAGTGTTATTAGTATGACTGTATAGCGTATCAATATGTTGCTGTTTCTTTAATGACATCTTCTACATATCGAGTTTTTGTATCTTCGTGAAGGGTATCATTGCTCACGAACCAAGGTGCGTTTGTAAATTGTTCTCAAAATGTTGTTTTGAAATCTCTGAATTATGCGGATATTGCTTTTAGCACTGCAGCCCCATAGTTGGCATCTGTAGATCCAAACGGGTGCGAGAACTTATATATTAATACAGTCGAATCCGCTTATAAGGGACACATCGGGCGGAAGTGATTTGTCCCTTATAACCGGTTGTCCCTTATAACCGGTTGTCCCTTAAAAGCAATTTTTTTTAAATCTCTTATTGAAGCGAGTGGGTGTTAGAATATATACAGTTTAGTAAACAATTAACATACTTATAACCTTATTAATGGGTAATATTTATTTATATGGAAATTAAGAGAAAAATACAGGGGGCATACATAAGGTAAAAGAACCTTACCTGATATTTGTAAAAATTGTTCATTTACTGTAAAAATGTGCTATAGTTGTTTAGTGTAAATTCTTCTTCTGCTGCGTTTGAACAAAATCTGCACAGTTATCTAATGGTACCGTAGGAGCACCTGACTGCTCTTTTTAGTACTGCTCCATTTTTTACGTAAGTTCTGTTCATATGTTTTTAAATGGGAGATGGTGTTTTTGGAGACGCCCATGATTTTTGCTAACTCCCGAATAGGCATATTGGGAGGTTGAATTTCGATTTTGTCTAAGATAGAAATTTTTTCCTTTAATTATAAACATTTACGCGACATTTTATTCATACAAAAAATTCACCAGAACTAAAAAAGAAAAGAAAATTTTCATAAGAAAAAAAAAAAAAACCCGCACGACGCACTACAGTTTTTGCAGAACTAAACTAAGAACATAATAAGCTATCGGAGAGTGCATAATTAATAAACATACAGAGCAAAAAACAGTATAGCGTCAATGAAAGAATGTCAACACAAGGACATCTCAAACAAAAGGAAGAAAAAACAAAAATGTTCACTTAAACAAAAACGAATTGTAAAAAACGACTAAAAAATTTTTATTCAATTTTTGTTTATGTGAATATTTTCGTTGTTGTCATTTCAGCTGGCTTATCATCTCACTATTTATTGCCTTGAAAGTCTATTAATCTTTGTCCCTTATAACCGAGGCGTTGTACCATTAAAACGAACTAACATAACCTTCATTTGATACGTTTGATTCGGGGTTTTGCTGATTGTACCTGATAAACGGCTGTGCCTCTTATCCGGAATCCCTTATAAGTGGAGTCGACTGTAATTTATTTTCAAGCGATAGCTTTGACTGCTTACCTATTAGCCAGTAAACTTTAACTTTAGGTTTAGCTCCGCTCGTTTGCTTCGAATATGTTCGCGCCTTGTTAATCTTCTAATTCTATACCTAAATACATTACCTCCTCCTTAGTAGGGATTTTTTTGTTATTTATATATATGCTTACAGGTGTTATGAATTTATTCGTGAAAGTAACATGAGTACACTTTATTTCATTCATTTTAATCCTCCATTTTTGGCACCAGCTTTTAATCTGGTCTACTGCCGATATCGATATTTTTAGTTTCCTTAACTGATCGCGTTTAACGAATAACGTACGAATCCTTTTTAGAAAAAAAAAAAAAAAAAGGGGGTGGGGTATCGCGTATTAACAGCGTCATTGCAAAAGGTCGACTAAAGTAGGAAATGGTCGTGTTCCGCTTCGTTTTTCAACCCGACGTGCGAAATTTTTAATTATCTAGTTTTTTAATTCGGAAGAAAGGAAACAGTTTAAAATTTAATGACGTCATTTATCTTAATTAAACAAAGTTGTATTACGAACTGTAACGCGTTTTAACGTAATGGGGCATACAGCACACGTAGCCACTATAATATGGTTTTGTAATTCGTGCAACGAACTTATGGGGAATTTATATTTGTGCATATCGTACATACGTGTTCATACATATATACATATGTGTGTGTGTGTGTGTGTGTGTGTATGCGCGCTAAAATTTGTAATGTTACAATTTCGCAGGTAAGTAGATAAGATAGCTTATAGTCGGACAGTTATCATCGTTGTTAGGCTAACAGCTTTCGCTATATAAATAGGTTGCCGACAACGCGTCTTACATATAAATGAGCTCTTGTGCAGAGAAAATTCAAGACAAATTACAGCGAAATAATTTCCCTACAATATAATATCGCGTACCAGGGGAGAGGGGGTGAATGTAAAAGCTTTCTTTAAAGAGTTATACATACACACATACGTATATATACATATATATATATATATATATATATATATATATATATATATATATATATATAATGTAAATATACAATCGCACACTTATGAAATATATATACTGCTCTTCAACGAGGCTTCATTAAGTTCAAAATTGTACAACATTTACACATGTCAAGAGATAACTCCGGGGGGAATATATCATTTACTTATCCTCACATTGTAATACGGTTACATCTATCTTATAAGTTAACGCGAAACAAGCATACCCTGTTTATCTGCCCACCAGCTTTATTAAACGCAGCGGCAGTTCAATCTTTATACAGTTCAACCGGCGTCAGTATATTCCCTAACTTTTAAGGTAAATACTTGAAGTTCAAGTTGGAGATTTTAAATTAATGTATAAGCTTTTGATGATTTAATTTCTAGCTTACGCGTGACACTATATCGAGTAGCCGACATTTTGAACAAATCCTAAAGACCGCATTTATCTCGTTTTGACGAACTTTTGTGGACCGATCCCGTTTATATAAGTGTGCAATATTGCGCACAAAAAAAAAAAAAAAAAAAAAAAAGTGGGTTCAACACGATGTTCGTAGATAAGGACTATTGATGTCAAATATAGAGAACTCATTTATCTATATTTGACTAATGCGAATATGATAGGGAAGGAATATTATGAAATTTTGAAAATGTTCCAAATAAATAAATAATTATAATATTCGAATAAAATCTTTTCTTTCAATATTATTATAAGCTTTAAACGTTTCTTATTAAATTTGATATTAATGAGGAGATGTTGTAGCAAATCCACCAATTTATAATGACAATCTCCAGACCACAAGTATTCAGAGATTGTTTAATTATCAAGTTAAATTAGATGTAAACATTTAGAAAGAAAATGTATAATATTTTAATAGCATAAGAATTAATATATATATATATATATATATATATATATATATATATATATATATATATATATATATATATTTAATGTTAGATATATTACAGTATTAAATTAATATTTAATTGTAGTCGACGTTAGTAGTAATCATAAATTTTGCGTTTAATGTACCGGTTAATAAATTTCTTATAATTATACTTAATGCTCAACAATGTATTTGTAATGCGTATATTTTGTTATGCTATATATATATATATATATATATATATATATATATATATGTATGTATGTATACGTATTTATTTATTTATTTATTTTTATTTACAAATACTCACAAATAAATTAAAATAAATTAAAATCTTCGCTTACAAGTGTTCAGTACGTACACACAGAGGCGTAGCCAGACTTGGTTGAAGAGGGGGCTTCAAACAAAACTAAATTATAACAGTAAAACCAAGTTAAATTGAACTTTAAGTAAATAACCAAAATTCAAGTCAAGCCCTGAGCCATCCCAACTCACCGGAGTTATTTTTATACTTATTAGACGCGAGCTAAAATAAAACAGCGACAGTCAGTATCAATATAACGAAAACGAAATCAACAGATGATCACTATTTTTTTATTTTAAAAATGACGAAATTTAAATAAAATAAATGAAAATAAAAAAAAACAAAATAAGTTTAACAAATGCAAAACTGCATTTAACAACGAGTATATATTTTCTTATTATCAGATTGATTCCAAGAGGGGGTTCAGACCCCCAAAACCGCCCCCTGGCTACGCCACTGCAAACATATACTTGTATATATATATATATATATATATATATATATATATATATATATATATATATATATATATAATTACACTGATCAATTCTGTATCTTAAATACTAGTAGTTAGACTTCTATTATTAATGCATAACATGCTAGTGTGTTACGATATTCTATTCAACTATCTGTTAGTGTTTTGAGTTTAAGATAATCATTGAGTGTGTACTTAGTCCTAACGTTGCTGGAACTCCTTGATCATTTCTTTAAATAAGTACATATTTAATAAGGTTAAATTTACGAGTTACGAGATTATATACAGAATCATTGTTTATATTATGTTGTAAATTATACACGAGAGTGCGCTTCTTAATAATTAAGTATTTATCCAGAGATAAGCGAAGTCATCCTACAAATAGTATCATAACTTTTAACTAGTCTAACTATAAATTGATGACTATAAAAAATCTTACACGATAATAAACGATGCGCAAATATTGAACAGCAACAGGTGTACTTAGATACAATTATGGACTTAAATAATGTTAAAGGATTTTTTATAGGTACAATTAATGTTCTTAACATCATATTAGTAATTAAAGAGGAATATGTTTTTCATAATAGATATAAGGTTACATGTTCTATATATAAAATAGTAGTTTACTTTCGATTATTATACCCGAACAATCAATATACGTATACTTAGTATTAATGGTTGGAATTTGGTTTGAGAATTTTTCGAGTAAATAATATGCGATTAGCTGCATAGCACGGATACCAGGCCATGTGAATCTAGGCATCAGCGGGCGAGCCGACAAAGCGGCAAGATTATCGTGCTTCATGGGACCAGTCCCAAAAATTCCATGCCAGTGATGTTCAAACATTCCTCATATCCGGTATTCAACAGCAGTGAATCCAGAGATGGACCGACGTACCAATGGAATCAAATTCGCTTCGTCTTCTGAAAACAGTTCCACAACCATCTGTGACCATGGAAGACGAAACGAAGTGGTTTTGTCTCGCCTACGTATGGGTCACACCAATAGTCAGCTGCTTCAAATGGTTAATTTATCCGGTTCAGTCCATCGTTCTAGTTAGTCGGCATTATTATTTGACCGCCAAAAAAAGCACAACATACGGCTAACATGCGGATTTACGATGATTTTTGTCTATACGCAGACTTTGCGTATCCACTGAAAATTGCGCTGCTTTTCGCGTGGAATCTTTACGCTGAATTTCGAAAATTTCGGATATCTCATGTAATTACGCAGCACGCGTAAAGTGTCATTTAGAAATCTGCTATAATCGTTTCTTTAGCATTAATCGATTTCCCGCCCATGAGGCAGGGAAATTAAGTACGCGATCGGGCTGCTAAACTTATGACATCGGAAGGTATCCTCATTCCGAAAATTCTCTCACCTTTCAGCTTAATTGCATATCCGCAGATCTTAACTGATGGAAGTCTAAAGTAATCTTCCTACCACACATCCATTTTTGCGCTTATTCCTCCTAACAATCTCTCGGCTCGACTTTTCTTTTCCATCTCGATCAGACTTCGTTGTTCCAACTATATAAATCCCAGTTATCTGTACAACATAAATCTTTTTCCCTCCATATATTGTCCTTTGCGAGAACTATAGCTGACGTTAATTACGTGATTTAACCTGTAACCTATATAATAGTGGTGGTTTCGTTCATCGATAAAATGTTTCCACTTAAATATTTTCTCTTCCTTCTCTAAAAAGCGGGTTTTTCCTATTTTTTTCTTTTCTTGTATATATCTTACGTACGATATATTTGTATGAAAATGACGAAATTTTGTATTCATACCGAAACCCGATCGATAACAAATAATAAATAAAATCTTCGCTATTGATAGAAACCCACGATATGGCCGTTTGTTTCAGGCGGCGCTTCGCATATCTACGAGACGTATTTCGGTATAAATGTTTTTTTTTTTTAAATTTTTGTCAATAACTATATTTTCGAAAATATTATAGTTTAATCTTTAGAAAATTAATTAGATTCTTTTCATTATATTCGTGTATATGTATAAACAGGATACAAATATGATAAACGAATATAATAGCGCCGATGTATATATTTCATATTTTCCTACTACCTCCACTCGTATAAAACTCTTCAAATTTTCAAATTGAACATTAACGACGTTACGCACACAAACAAAAACGCCCATCGTGGCCGAGGGGAAGAACGATGATAATGATTTATATAAGACCAAGTTGGAAGAACAAGAAGAAGAAGAAGTGTTTTAGATCGTTCAAATTGGAGGTAATTTAAATAGGGTACGTACAAGGCTGGTACAAATGAAGGGGGCAATTTGTTAACTTGTCTACATTATATGGTCGTATCTGGGGGATAATAACCGCTATTTGTTATTCAATAGGAGAGGGCATGACGCAGGTGTATCTATATCCAAACGTTAGTATTTTATTCGGAGCGTTGAAAAGCGAAACGCTTGTTATATTTGACGACAGAACGATGGTAATTGGCCGTTTAAAGCTTCACCGGTAGAAGCAAATATATTGTGAGCATGTATTTACATATTCGAGCATTAGGTAAAGATCTATGTATATATAATTATATATATATATATATATATATATATATATATATATATATATATAACGTATATACGAGACCTCGTATTTCACTATATTCGAAATAGGTGAGAGACAGACAGGCGAGAAATCGTTGATGAGGTTCAATCAGTCAACGCGGGAGATTTTCCGAGTGAAGAAAAAAAAAATAACTAAAAAGCCCTCAAAAAAGAAAAATTGAACAAAAAATCGTTAGAAAGGCTTTAAAAAGTCGGCGTTTTGTAACGCGCGGCAGCTATTTCAGAGTTAAAACCGTTTGATAAATCGACGCTTAACAGCGTTTCTTCGGCATTTCATCCATCCACTCCGCGCGACACCCATAAATAACGCGTACTCTACCTTTCAGCGGCGTGCGGTAGACGATTCGAAAATAAATAATTCCAGGACGCGAAAACGTACTCGTTTATTCAGAGGGCTACGTCGAAATTTTCGAAAAATGCAAATACTTTACCCCTCCACCCTATAAACGCACGCAATATTGCAGACGAAGAATATTTTGAAATAAAGACGCGAAAACTAAAACTGACTGTGGCGTTACGGAGACGCGTGACGAGAAAAATTAGATTGCAGTAAATCCGTGTTAAGCGTGTCCTGTCCCAGACAACTAATAAGCTCGGAGAGCCCGTTACGTTCTAAGAAGGCAAATCCGGAC
Organism: Coronaproctus castanopsis; assembly: GCA_032883995.1. Taxonomy (NCBI): domain Eukaryota; kingdom Metazoa; phylum Arthropoda; class Insecta; order Hemiptera; family Monophlebidae; genus Coronaproctus; species Coronaproctus castanopsis. The sequence continues at coordinate 213,635,219 of CM065053.1, read as the reverse complement.
AAATCCCGTTGTAATAAGCTTTTTTTTTTTTTCGTTTGTCAGGCACTATTACGTTTACGAAAGGAAGATGCCACTGTTTAGAAGCCATTTACAGCGCGTACACAAACGATAATATATACATATACACACACACGTATGTATATAAAACCTGAGTAATTTCGATTAAAAAACAATAAAGTTACAAGTATAAATCACCAATTTACATTTAATTAAATTTAACAATAGTTTCAGCTAGTTCCGACACCTTCGGTAACCGTAACAATAATAATAATAATAATAATAATAATAATAATAAAAGGGTGTATATAATTCTCGCGATTTAACTGCAGTACTATGGTCTAACAAGAGATGCTCGTCAACGGATAACACCACAAAATGATAAATACGACGAACAATCCCAAACGATTGAAAATCATAACCTTGCTCTTTAGGATTATTTAATGTATTCGATAACCTGAAGATAGCGCAACAACTGAAAAAGTTCATCGATTTCACTTAAATATAAAGATGCGTTTTTATTAAAGAGGAAATATATTAAATTTTTTAACGCTTGTCACTTCGAATAGAAGATTTCGTAGTATTTCATAAATTAAATTCTAATCTCCGGATAATGACGTCATTTTAGTTCTACGTTACAATAAAAATACTTTCAATTTTGTTTTCTTCTGTTTAAAAAACTGCTACTAACCGAGCATATAGAGTACGTAATCGATAAAGTTAATAAAATATTTTATATGTTGTTATCGATTCAACCTAATATTGGTGGTGTTAATTATAATAATAGAGTTATAGTTTATAACGGTGCTATATATCATTAATTATTGTTCCATTATATATATATTAAACATATTAGCGTTTCCGCTATGAATAAAATTTTAAAATCTCAGAGAAAATTTCTGCTGAGCGTTGGTTCTTTATACAGAACCGTGTCGACAGCGGCAGCTCCGGTTGTTACTGGAATATTACCGGCTGATTTGAGTACGTATCAAGCTGCGTTGTCATCAGAATTTAAAATGTTTAAATCTTCATTTATAACTCGCTATTACATATTAGATCAATTTAATAAAAAATTTAACGTAAATTTACATTATGATAATACGGTTAATATTTTCAAAAGGCTAATTACAACGGTAATTTGAAATATATGGCAAGACAGATGGAACAGTCATAGTAACGTTAGATTAACGTATAAATTTTTAAAAGATATTAGAGAAAGAATTAAATTAAAGAAATTATCGAAGTTACATTTTTATATAAGTCAAGTTCTTACTGGTCATGGTACCTTTGGAACATATCTGGAGCGTTTTAAAATTGTATCCTCTAATATTTGTGAATTCTGTGCACTAGATGTTCCCGATACCGTTTGTCATTTCTTGTTTGAATGTACTTATACTAGCGACGTACGTTTAAAATATAATTTAAATGGTTACATTACTGATAATGAAATAATTATTAATGATGGAAAAGGTTTAAACTTATCAAACTGTTGTTCGTTCGTTAACTACGTTAATTGTGCTATGAGAAAGAGTATTAGAATATTACTATATATTATATATATATAATCGAAATTTAAGATTGTACTCCACGAATAGACTAAGCCAAATTGGCATCGCGGTCGTGTATTAATAAAAAAAAAAAAAAAAAACGATTTATCGAGTCGAAACTTTATATTTTTCCTTCCCCCCAAAAAATTAATCAGCTTCATCGCTTCGTCAGTTAAAGGCCACAAGCTGTCAATTGTTAATTCACCTCCAAGTAGTGGACATCCGAACAAGTTTTCACGGTCTTGTTATTCCCCGCATTCGCACACCTTAAACAAATACCTATTCCAAATTTTTTTTTAAATTTTCCTTTGTACGACTGCATTTTATTTGTAATCTATTTAGGGTTTTAAATTTTTTTCAGATGATCGTGTCATGCGGCAATATGCCCACGTTACAAACCACGTTCAGTTGTTGCCATAGTTCCTTACGGTGTTTTGCCGAATCGTGTAAAAATGGTGTGGTGAAGTTCCAAAAGTCTTTTCTGGATTTAAGCATTTGTCCATAGAGTATGTGACGCTGGTTTGCAAGCGCCAGTGTTTTCGTCCTCATTTCTGCTATTTTCCTATTGATGGTAGAGCGATACCGCTGGCTCTGTACAGATATCCATTCGCCGTTGGGTATGAGCAGTCGGTAACGATTCTGTAAGCGATTTTTAACGCTGTATCCACTTGTATGAGCTCATCAGCTCCAGATTGTGCTAGCATACTATCCTGCTGGAAATAATAAGGCCAGCGCCGAACCTCGAAGCACTTCTGGTGTAGCACCCCATTTCGTAGAAACGAGTTTGGGCAATAAATTATTTCGGGTATCGATGCGCAACCTAGCCTACGTGCTGCCTTCCAACGTGAGTGGGTTATCAGTGGCAAGGCAAGCCAAGACGACTGGCTCATCACGCTGGTGCGATTTCTCGCTGGCCAAAGGAGGAGGATAGTTTGGAGAAAGGAGAGGTTAGAGGAGATTGTGAGGGCAGATAAGTTAAAGGAAATGATGTAGATAGTGAGGGGAAAGGATACCTCTATTTCGGGGAGGAACCCTAGCCTTTGGATCAAAATCCATACCGCAAGGCAGCGGGTTGCTACTGAGGCAGTAGCGGTGTAAGGCTTTGACAGCGGCCAAATCTCGCTAGTCGTAGGATTTTGTGGACTTTTATTAGGTAGTTCCTTAAGTTGCCCATCCACAACCTCTTGTTTCATTGCCCTGTCACTACTGGAATCGTCTGCTTGAGACTTTTCACCAGTAGCCGCTCTTTTGGCCACGACTGCTTATTTGACTAACGTCTTATTCGCAGCTAACCTACATATCTGTAGGCCGTTCCACTATCCGCCACCTGTGGACGCACCCCGCTCCGGTTAAAGCACCGGCCCGGAAGGTAGGGGATATATATATATATAACACTATATATTTTATAGTTACAATCTTCACAATTAAGTTTACATACTTCGATGTTATTATTAATATCCTTAAGGCTAAGTTTTCTATGACGTAAATTATTGGATAAATCATTAGTGATATTTCTCAAGTAATAGGCTTAACGAAACTTGGAATCGTGCTGATCTGCATCTAAAAGTGGACACAATATAGAAGATTAATCCTAATGAAATGAAATCCATTCGTGTTACTTATATCGTAAATGTATTTATTGTTTTATTTATTAATTTATATACGGTTCACATAACTGATTTTGCCAATTTAAATAATAAAATTAAGAAGTAAATAATTAAATACAAATATACAACTGAATTAAATAATATAAAATTAAAAAAAAAAAAAAGTTAAAATGATATTAAATTATTAAAGTCATTTAAAAAAAACATATAATTCTATACACATGTATATATAAATACGTTCACTTGCAATACATATTGGAATGTATACATATAAGCAAAAAAAGTGCAATTGCCCACACATGCACACATACACACAGACTCGTTACACTAGAAAGTACTTACATAACCATACACACGAACAGAAGTACATTAGTATACATTAAAGAAAATTTCAAGCGTTATTTTTTGTATATACGTAGGAAAAATATAAGATAATTTTTGTATAATACTGCTTTTAATATAACTCTTATAAATATTTTTAAAATTGTAACATTTTATTCTAATATTATTTATTATGGAAATAGACTAATTTTTGGCGTTAAAAGTACATGTACCGTGTATGGAGGACTGCAACTAAAGAAGTAAATTATGTTAACAATTCGAATAAATTTTCCCGACTATTATCCTTACAAATCAGACATTAAATTGATAATTTTTAATACCTACACATTATCTATATGCACGTGTATATATATTGTGTACGTCAAGCATGAGGGTATGCATGATACGTAATGGTGTGTGTGTGTGAAGATGTGTGAGATGAGTAATATATACATCATTCGTTCATTATTAGACATTTGTTCTTGAATACATGCCGACGTTTAGACTATTTGGTAATGCAGCGCTATCTAATGGAGAAGTTTGAAACAAAAAGCAAGCAGTCTTAGAAAAGGAACTTTTCTGTCAAACCAGGACCCTTATATTCGTATTTGATACTTCGAGAACCGCCGATCATTAGAAGCAGATTAAAAAACTAGCACTATTGGAACGAATTAGTTTTCACCGCCCCAGTTTAATCTGTGTGTCTGATGAATGGACTGAAAACCTTAAATATAAATATACTACAGGATTTGGTTTTTCTAGAAAATAAATATGATATTATGAACGCCCATAATCTCCGATACTTAAGCTCAGTTTGCCTGGGTTCGAATCCGCCGCGTCGACTAGAATTGTTCGTGGTAAAAAAAAGCTTCTAATTAAGTTAACTATCCATCCAATAGTACCAAAAAAGACCGCGGGTTAGGCAATAGCAAATCAACCCGTATTGGCTTGCCAATGTTGTTTGATCAATTCATGAGGATCGTTTAAACGTCATCACTTTCAAGCTTTTGAAATTGATAAAACTTTACTCTAAATATATTGTAGCAGATTTCCGCGTCTTAACGTTATTTTGCGAACTTTGATTATTTATACCGTCGATATTATTACTAAGTTATGGTTGTACTTACTTTTAATTAATAAAAAAAATCACTTTTTCGGTTAAATTTTATTTTGTATTTTTTTATAATATATATCATCATCGTGACTATCCAGAAGAGTTTCGAGCAAATTGATAACTGGGAAATTTAACTGATGTAACTTGTTCTGTTACTAGCTTACCTTTTCCTACCCAAAAACTCTTTCTTGTAACGTTTTTCCGTATTAACACTTGTATAGTGGACTATATTTTTTCTACCACATTTCACACTATGTAACCAAAATATTTCAATTGGTGTTTTTTACTACCTACAAAGTCATCGTGTTTTTCTCTTTGTTTCCGTAATCACCTATTTTATATCATTACAGATCGAGAAAAACTAGCAAAAATGTGGAAACAATATGTAATTTATTCAGAGATATCCTCCCAGCAAATATGGTAAATAGTAAAGACCAAGATCCAAAAATACTACAATGCGAAGTAGAACGAGATGTCAAACGAGTGAAAAATACGAATGCTACGGGATGTGATAAAATTCCATCGGAAGTTTTAAAATGTATGTGGATAAAAATAACAACAGCATTTTTTAAGAAGATATACAATACCGGTATTATTCTCCGACAATGGTTAAAGTCAACTTTTTATATTAATCCCTAAAGAGTCAATTGCAGATCGTGCTCAGAATTCAGACTAATCTTATGAGTGATTTCTGAGAATGTAAAAAATTGAAGTACGCGAGGTTCTTTTTTGTATGAGACAAACAGTGCAGCAATGCTATAAACATTGTCATTTATTGATTTTGAAAAAGCCTTCGATACAATAAAACACGATTCGTTTATCAGAATTCGAATAGAAACTGGACTTGATTGGAAAGATATCCGAATAATACAGAATTTATGTTGATAAGCGACGGGAAAAAATCAAGATCCGAAAGACTGAAACGTTGAAGATTACGAAGGATGTCAATCAGGGTACTCTCTCACATCTCTTTTTTAAGGATGTAGAGAACATTTTTCAGCTGAGCTACAGAATTACAAATTTGGAATAAATTTGAACGAGAAAAGAATCAATAATTTCAAATACGCAGGCGATTCTGCAATTATAGCGGAAAGTCTTCACGAGTTACAGTAGTATGTTAGACCAACACTCTGCTGTAAGTCGAAATTATGGTATACCAATTAATACATCAAAGACTAAATTCACGGTGGTTAAAGGAAGCGATCAAAATCTTATGAGTCGTATAATCGTTAACAATAATGTAATTGGAAGAGTTATCAAATACAAATATCTCGGATCAATAATAAACGATAAATTAGACAATACGATGAAGAAATAAGAAGAGGATGTAGTGGTGATGATGATGGTATCGTATGTGTTCGAGTAGCTTAGATGCCCACATCCAGGTTTGGTAGCAATGTTATCGTCGCTTCTAATTCTGGTCGGATATCCTTCTAAACCCCCTTAAGGGCTCTACATACGTCGAGGATGTGATACATTAGGATCGATCATTTTTAAAACCCCACTTTGCGAGCATATGACCACTGCGACCCGTAGCCTGTTCTGACAAAATTTAAACGCACCCAGCATTTCCGCTCTAGTTCAAAACCTGATGGCTTGCAATTCGATGTGTCCATCGTACATATAGATCTATGGACCCATTCTTCTTTCCAGGATGCGTCAAAATCATGTACTATGAGTTCTGTGGCTAAAATGTGAGCAGCTTTCTCGATGTTAATCTTTCTGGTCCTTTCAGATCTGGGTGTATTGGTAAATTAGTGTCATTTTTATATTTTGACAATTCTTTAACCGTTATAATTTTAAAAATTGAATATATTGGAGAGTAGTGATTTTATTAATTCATTTTCCTTCTAATATGAGCTGGCATAATGCACAATAGTACAGGTAATCATTTCACCGGAGTGGATTTAATCGCGCCAGAGATTATACGAAGAGCTGCATTTAGTTCTATATCAATCTTCCTTGTGCGAGTTCTGTTCAAGCATACAGGGCTGATTGATGTTCAGTTTCATTCTTGATAACTGATTATTAAGATGGAATACATTTGTTTAGTCTCTGTTTAATGTTAAACGCCATTTGTTAAAATAGTCTGTTAATGATAATTTTGCGAACGAACGTAGTGATTTTTAAAAGCTAAACACACAAAAAATAAGAAAGTAATGCTAAAAATTACTAAATTTTTTATATAAAATAAAAAGACCACAAAGTTTTTCGCCTAATTACCGAGTGGATGTAAAAAAAAAACGTCAAATATAAAAATGAATATATACAGTTTATTTAGCTAGAGCACGGACTTCTGTACGGAAAGTACCGACTAAAATTATCGTCAAAAAAAAAAAATATATAAATAATCACAATATTATCGCGCGCAAGGCAGTGGCAAACCGTCACGCACAACATCATATGCGGGCTAGTCGTGATATAGTAAAAAAACCGGCGGGACTGCATTATGTCGTGACAACAAAGCGATTACAATCACTTCTCCCGGGTATGTGTTTACGATAGCCTTGTACGCTAGTTACACCGTACAACAAAATACGTATAGGTAAGTAGTCGCCTACCTCCGATACGAAGACAGCACGTAATGATTATAATAATAGAAACAGTTCGCCACGCTAATAATAACTTCGATATTACTCGCTTTAAAATGAACTCGTTTTTTTTTTGTTTTGTTTTTTTCATTAGGATGTTAGTAATATGTTTCCATATATGGAGACTTGAGACTTTAGTGATACTAAAGTGAAAGTTTTAACTTTAGGCGATGTCATCGCGACGCCGATAATTTTTCCGGCGTACAATTAATAAGATTAATTAATAATCCGTCGTGCCCAAATCCGAGAGATCATTAGTGGTGCCCCGTTCGCATATTAATGATCTTTAATGATATCGTATATATATATAATATATATATAGAAAGCCGTCATCATTAAAACGAATCTTTATTACTAGTACTAGTACTATCCGCTGTTTGAATCGCGGGTTCGGTAAATTTTATAATACGTAGAGATTATTATAGACGAGACGTGGAGCGGTATTAGAGTAAAAGAAATAGCGATGAACTAGTCAGAACGATCGGGAAAGCGAATGATCGAGTTAAATAGTTTCGTGATGGACGTCGATAGCGGGGTAAATTATACGCGAATTAAGGAACGGTGATACTAACGATTTGTCCCGTTTTCACGATGTTTATCGTCATCTATATATAAATTATCTTCAACCTCGTATTTATGCTGCGACCGCAGGACGAGACGAACCATTAAAACGATCCGGGGCGACATTAATGAGAATACAATGATAAGCTCCGCGCTTGTTAACAATAGCCCCCTCCGCTGAAAAGAAAATGTCCTGGCAACCGTTTTCCGGCTTGGCCGCAATGACCAATTCTGAAGGGAGTTGACGCATCGGGTTAGTTTCTCGAATCTAAATATCAACCGGCGTGTATTAAAAATTTCGCCTAACGATGATAAAAAAAAAATAATACAATCTTAATAATAATAATGATAATAATAACGACGCGTAATAATAGTAATCGTCATCATTAATAACGACAGTAATAATAATAATAATAATAGCGATAATAAATTAAATGTATCTTAATGAGCGGAAATATTCAGCGGCGAATATCTAATATAGATATGAGTATAAACCGTGAACACGCGTTATGTCTGAATATATATATATTTTGAACGAATTTGCTCTTCGTGGTGTCAACGTTTGTTGCAGAATCAGTCGTGCCGGCATCGCAACATATACACACTTCCCCGTTTATCAATCCGCGTCTGCAACCAGGCGTGTCCTATTAAGAGCCTCAACGTCCAACGAGCTGAACAATTTTACACAATTGCTGTCGGGCACTTTCATATATGACATGCACGCATATATATATATATATATATATATATATATATATATATATATATATATATATATATTCAGGTTTGCAACCGAAAATGGGAATATACTTTTAAATAATAATAAAAATAAGAATAACCATCAAATCAAATCAAAATTATTTCTCTATTGCCAAGCAAAAATTACAAAGTATATAATTTGTAATCTTACTTCCATTTCGTCGAATTAAAATAATTTATTATTAACGGAACTCTTATTCGCGAATAATACGGTTGTTTATTGTAAATTTAAAAAAAAAAAAAAAAAACACGAAATTATTTCGAACGTACAAATGCAACACTGTAACAGTACACACAATCAAATAGAACTAAATTTGAATGTATGATTATACAAAGTACCGATATATAAATCTTTAGTAGAAATAATTAATTATTCGTATAGGAAAGTATACTAAAAGACATATAAGTGTGTACATAAAAACCAGAAATGTTATATCCATATTTAATTCTTAACACACATACGTGTGTTTTTCCGGCACATAGGCAATTTGTTTCATCGAGTGTGGCGACACTGATTGTATATTCTTTTTTTTTTGCCTTCTGCGCTTATTGACCACGTTTTGGGAGCAATACTTCTAAATAGTCCACACATAACATCTCCTGATTCTAATTCGTGCCTTTATATTCATATTTCTATCTTCTTCTTCTTCTTCTTCGTGTCGGGTGAAGCAGCTTACAGTACGGATTTCCAAGAAATCAATTGCATTGCTTTCCAGTTTCATGACGTCTTCAAAACTGCACTTAACCGGACATGTCTTACACGAGAACAAGTGAGCGATAGACTGCTCCTCTATACACGTACATAATGAACTTTCTGAAATAAGCCATTTTTTTAAATTATCGCCGGTTCGTCCAACTTGTGTCCGCAATCTGTTGAGAGATCTCTATAGAGCATAGTTTAGGTGTGCGTTTACGGAAAACTCTTCTGTAGGTTTAAGCCATGGCTCCGTTTTCCACTCTTGGCATTCTGTTTTCCAAGCGTTAAGTCGTGCAATTTCGGGTTTAACATTAATTGCCTTAGTTGTGACCGTAAAACTTTTACGGGACTTCAGTCTTCTTCGCTGTCGTATATAACCATATATGGCATTTTTTCTACTTCTGCCGAAATACGACATCTTAATAGGTGGTGGTGCTATTCCTGTAAGAGCTCTCATTTTTGCGATAGGAGTTGGCTTCAAACATCCTGTGATAATACGGCAGCTTTCATTCAGAGCGATATCCACTTGTTTGGCGTGAGCAGAATTATACCAGACTGGACCACTACTCAGCCACAGAATTACATACAGTGTGGTAATCCTAAGTATTTCAGGTTTAGCACCGCACGAGCTACCAACAAGTTTTCTTAGGATACCGTTCCGAGTAGTTATTCTTCATATTTTCGCTGTGCTTTTTGTATGTGAGTGTTCTATCTAATGTTACACCAAAGTACTTCGGCTTCTCAGTAAATTCTAATTTTGTTCCTTGCCATACAAATTTTTTTCGTGCTAAATGGTTTCTTGGAAAATTGATACTTGCGTTTTTTTTTTCAAATTTGGCTTAAGTTTATTTAAGTACATAATATTTCGAAAGCTTGTTTAACATTTCTGTTAGCCTGTCCTCTATTAACCCAAAACTTGTTTCTTGAAATGTGATTGCTAGATCATCTGCGTAAATGTAATGTTTCATATCTGCGAAAATATTTGTATATACATTGAAAAGAATCGGCGAGAGGACAGCTCCTTACGGAAGACCATTCCGTTGCTTTCTCCACCGGCTAGATTTACCGTCTAGGTCAACGTAAAAGTTCTCTAATTTTTGATAAGCTTTGTAAATTTAAGATCTCTAGTCGTCTTGTATAATTTTTCTAATAATATCCTATGATTTACAGTGTCATACGCAGATGAGAGGTCTATAAAAACAGCACCAGTCATTAGCTTATTTTCAAAACCATCTTCAATGTGTTGTACGAGATTAAGAACTTGTTCAGTACATGATTTACCTGGTCGGAAGCCTGCTTGTTGCAGTATCAAAGCTTTATCTATTTTGTCTATGATTCTGACATAAAGGAGCCGTTCAAAAAGTTTAAATAGATGACACAGCAACGAGATTGGTCGGTTTGACATCATCCTGAGATTTACCAGGTTTGCGGATTGCAATAACTTTTGCTTTCCTCCATAGTTAAGGAATTCGGTCATCTGCAATAATATTATTAAATAACTGCAATAGCCAACTTCGAGTTGCGGGACGAAAATGTTTAATCTATTCTACTGTAATATCATCAACTCCTGATGCCTTAGCAGTTTTCATTTTGTTAATATTATCATTGAGTTCCTTTCCTGTGAACATTTCATCGATTCAGCTAGGTTCATCTTGGACGTTCCATTTTAATTTAGGTTTATGAAGCTTTACTCCTGATTTACCATTAAGTATCAATTGGTGAGCAATTTGGTTGCTTGCAACCTTGGCTGGGGTTCTACTTTCAGTTTTCTCGTTAGCATCCATGCCTTTTTACTATTATGCTTCGTATCAACAGATTCGATCGTGTCAATTCATCTTTTCTTACGGTATTCTGCAATATGTAATGCGATTTTCTCACCTGCCGCCATGGTTTCTTCTGCGAAAGGATCGGTATTCTCTTCATAACGGTTATATAGTAGGGTTGTCTCGTCATCTAGTCCTGGGATGTAGTTAGTTCGACAGCCTCTAGGGATATGTTTTTTCGATATTCTTTTAATTAGGTTAACAAAGGTATCATATTCCTTTTGTGTCGGTTCAATTTGTTGTATTTCAACATCTAGTCCTGTTGAAAAAGCATTCCAGTTGGCTTTACGAAAGTTAAATCGTCTTCTGTAAGGAACTGTATTCGATCTGATATGAGAAATAAACTTCAAAATAATTTGACGATGTTGCGAATATAGGTTTTCGGATTTTTTTTATTGCGATGTTTTAAATGGTCACTAAGCAAAATTAAATCAGGCTTATATCCGCGTTTCCATCTGGCTCTGGCGAACGATCCTGGTAATTTTGGATCATGAACCAATATCATATTTTCCAACTCTAGCCACTGTTCAATAAGTTCGCCATCGTGATCCGTGTTGTCGTATCCCCAGTTTATTGAGCGACTATTAAAATCTTCGATAACAATTTCTATTATCATGTACCTTCCGTAAATTGTTGAAAGCCGCTTTTGCCATGCCGATTTTGATTTTATCTGAATTCATCCCCACATTCTCCACGTTTCTTCCATCAATTTTTACGCGAGCTCTCTTATAATTGTTTCTTGTAAAAGTTTAATCATCTTTGTTTTTTTCGATGTTACTTTTCATTCCATATATACATCGTGCATTATTTATCTTGTCAATCATCTTCTGTATTTGTAACTCTGATTCACCGATTATCATCAGCGTAACTTATTTCATTAAATCTGTAGCCGTTTATTTTTATTCCTATCTTCCCGATTTTCGCTTCCTCTATGAGATTTCTTCTTCATAAGCATTAAAGGGTCTTGGCGATAAAGGGCATCCTTTACGCCTTTCCTTATATTACACGTGTCTGTCGAGTATCGATTGCCTATCTTTATATTTGCGTGTTGATTCCGATATAAATTCTTTATCATGTGCAGACCTCTATCATCAATGTCATGTTTTCCTCAAAACCATCATTAATTTATCGCGGTTTACGCGGTCAAAAACCATTCATAGCCAATGAAGCAAACTGTGGCATCTCTGTTTGCATTTAAAAATTTCTGTATTACGGTTTCAGCAGTGCCACCGCGTCTCTTGTTTCCTTATTGTTTTTTTTTTTTTTAATTTTTCATTGATTTTACGTTCTATTTGGTCATTTATTATTGATACTAGTATTTTTAAATGTGTAACTCGTTAATGCAATAGTTCTGTAATCTGCACATTCTCTCGAAAATCTCTTTTTCGGTATATAAGTTCACTCGTTTATAATCTTCTGGAAGTATTCTCTCATCGTATTCTATTATTATTATAGTGAGAACCGAAATACTGCATACAAATGTATAAAGTGAGATAATTCGATTTGTTTACAATGTTAAAAAAAAAATGTTGTAATATTATCTGAAAAAGTTGAGGGGTAACCTATTTACTGGAATATCATTTCTTTCTAGTACTTAGCCTTCGTTTTGTTATCACTCATTTTTGAATTTTATAGGTTTTGTTTTGTATTTTTGTATTAGTTTCGTCACCCTGTAGTTTCTTTATTTTGTTTTTATTAACTAGATAATATAGATTGTGTTATTACCATGCTTATAAATAAAAAAAAAGAGTACTAAAAAATAATATTATACGTGTATCACACACGCACGTGTCATATAATGGAGATAATTAGACACATGCCTGGTTAAGGGTTAGGAAAACTTATAAATAAATGATCCATGAGAATATTCAAGACACATATATTAGTTTGATAAAATAATTAAAAGTAAGAGCTTCGCCAAAAATGAAACATTAAAAAATAAAATTTAATGTATAAATAAAAATTAAACTATAAATATAAAAATTCCAACCGATTGCTAGCTTACCATTCGCCGATATCAATTATTATATATAATAAAAATAGTGATAATCGCATCTACGTCAGTTACAGTTGGATACCTAACGAAGACTCGTGGGACACATGACTCATACATATACACACATTAACAGAGCAACATATATTTTTAACGATCGTGTGTATTTATAGTTCATAAATGTACAACACACACACACATACATATATATAATATATACACATATATACGTAATGTATAAATTGGACACATCTTATATAATATTTATAGTGACTTGAAAGGAATTTATATACACGCGTTAAGATAAGTCAGATTGCAAAAAAAATTATTATATAAAAACACTCAAATACCGACATGCGTACATGTAATATAGAAATATTGTAACTATACTTATAACAATGCAACCGATTACAAGCTTGCCAAGATCATTGTCATACCTAAGCAGAGAAAGGATCCTTCGTAGGGATTTCCAACATACGCTCCCTTAGCTTACTGAGTAACCTAAGTAACGTCGCTGAAAAAGTGATTTACGCTCTATTAAAATCCGATGTCGGCGCCAATAACATAATTCCGAACTTTCAATTGGGTTTTTGCTCTCATCACTATACGACTCAACAAATATGCAGAATAGCTGATTCCATCACCCGCAATTCCATCTTAAACAATCACACCGACATGTAGATAGAGACGTATTCAATTACGAAAAAATATAATACTTTGAATTCCTCTATATATAATATATTAAACCGAATAGAAAAAAAAATTAATTATGTATTTTAAAAAGGAAATTATACTAAAAATCTAACATACACGAATAAATAAAAATTGAATAAATTCGGGAAACAAATAAAAAATGAAGTTGCTGAATAAGTAATCAGATGTAAAAAAACCCAACAAATGAGATAACCCAATTCCATTGACCGAGTATAGTCTGTATAGCATGCTACCTGGTTCCATTGTAATTTAATAACCAAAAATTTCCATACCTATTCCCTAAAATAAAAACGAAAAAGTCCGTAACTTAATATTCGATATACGTGTTTAAAAAATTACGTATTAACCATATTATATATATACATATACCCATTATATATATATATATATATATATATATATATTATTTTAAAAATTAATTCAAGTTTGTTTATAAATAAACAATCACGCCTAGAGCGGTCGTTCCGCTTATTCAAATTTAAAATTAACCGTGATGGTGTGGCTAGTGTAGCGGGAAACCCTTTTTTAAATTGGATTTTATATCTCCAATTCGAGTTTTTCTATTCGGTCTTTAAATTAACCATTTTCCAACCCCCATCGTAAGAGCCCCAACATGTATTATATATATATATATATATATATATATATATATATGACATTCATCGTTGCGTGTATAAAACGTGCTACTCTCCTAGTGGTAATTTAAATGGCAACATCGTGTTCGATGCGAACTGATTAATTGGATCCGGTTTTATCGTTTATTCGAATCTCGTTCATCATACATACCCGATTCGATTACACGATTACGTAGCAGAAATAGTCAATCCGTCTCATTCTCTCTTTTACACTCGTACATTGTGTCACATACACACACACACACATACTTTGAAACCCATAATTGTGTTTTCCTCGTCTATATCCTGTTATTAAGGTTAAATTTTTAATTAAGTTCAGCTCAGGAAATAGGAATAAATTCAAGCGAAGTTTCGAACAAAATCGACATACAAGCTTGTATACCGATATATCTTGTACGAATACCTACTACACTAAATCGAAAAATACTCAAAACCGAGATTTATTTTTAATTTATATTTATACGAATACGGGAAGATAAAGCAACCCCCCAATGAGCCCTTACCCTAAAACCTTAATTCGAACAATCACATAAATATGCGAACAACCGAACCGATTTTTTTAATATATATATATATCACCGGTGAAATCCCTGCACGCTTTTGTCATTTATTCGGATTATAAATACGCGCAAGTCGATAACAAATTTAATTTTTTTCAAATTTCCACAGAGGATAAAGTCCACTTCGTATTTTTTAATATATGATATATATATATAATATATATATATATATCACAATATCACGATATGTATTTAATATATATATTATGTATATGTATGTATAAATATACTTATTTATATATATTAAAGGATACGTATGGTATTATTTGCAATTTCATTGAAATACATAATATATCCCTTCCGGATTCAGCAATTTTTTTTACTTGAATCTCATAGAAAGTATTTGCGGACCTTGGGACATTGAAAATTGCTTTTTCCATTTTAAATCCTCATACATTTCTTAAAAACGTACCCACGCAATTGTATCAGTTGGTTCCGACCTATAAATGGAAAGTTTCATTTTATAAAGTTCATTGAAAACATTAACTCGTATGAAAATGTAAACAATTTTATTTTATTATACACAAAATACGATAACATTAATTTACACTCGTAAAAATATAAATCAATTTGTTTACATGTACAATGTACAAATAGACATTATTTACAAGGGTGAAATGCTTCGAAATATTTTTTTTTAACCATTAAAACATAAATATACATCCCATTTTTCGCATCGGATGCCAGTACGCGATTTATAACTCTGTGATCGACATATGGATGCAGTCTTCAGGTTATTTGTATCCGTATGTTTATTTGTATGTTTTTTGGTCTATTGTCGGTATTGGGGCTCTGCAGGTCTGTTTCCTAAGCTCACTATCTTCATCGTCCGAGTCAATAATATCAGTAGGTGATCAGGATGGCTAATTAAATCTTCTGCTAATCTTAGGCGCGGAATTTTAATAAATCAATGATTTTATTCTTCTGGATTTTAGATATCATTTCGATACTAACTATTTACAGTAGCAACATCCGTAAAACGTAAAATTGCATTTAAGGTTCATTTTTTTGCTTTTATATATTTTCGATAGTACTCCAGTTGAACGTATTTATACCACCCATGTTTTTATTGTACATTGATATTACAGTTGAGCAAGAAACAGCTATCTTTCATCGTTTTGACGATGCCATTAACCTAAAGTCCTAATCAACGATTGTGTGGGTATGGAAATATTTTAACACAGAAAACTTGCTAAATAATCCAAACATTAACACTATATGAAACAGTCAACGTTGCTAAGTAATTAAAAACGGTCATAATATGTTTTAAATTTAAACCGGTTGTTCTACAAAAGAAAGTCTATCGTTACTAAGCGGCATTCCTTCATTTTTTTTCCAAGCAGTTTTTCAACTGCATATTCGACATCACCCAATTCTATTGATTGCAGAAATGACAATACACTTAAATTATAACCTACACAACACAGTCGATTGTCGAAGGGGCCGAGTTCGATAAGGTTAATTATTTCCGAAAAATTTGTTTTCAAACACACTAACTTCTAATCTACACAATTGCTTAGACATTTGAAAGAGATATATTTCATTTTCTATCTAATCATGATATCCTTCATTTATTCAATGGTTTAGTTACTGTTACTTATATAAGAAACGTGTATAGAATTTAAACGGTCAAATTCCATGCTTCCAATATAAATGTGAATAAAATGAGGAGATATTGAAATGAACAATCACGATGAAAGAAAAATAAAGATTTCAACAGTCGAATTTTTGACAGGGCGTAGACGATCATACGGTATATATATATATATTTTATATTATATATATAATATATATTCAGCATCTAAGCTGCTAGTTCGATAGAAACGATTGAAGAAGTAGCTGTTAATTCAATATCAAAAATATTTACTGGTCGAGAAATGAAAAATATCCGTCAATTAACTCGATTAAAATTGTTAAGAGGAAAAATACCGGACTTTTACGTCAGACTAAGCGCAATTTCCACTCAAAGAATGTCTCTTGATTAAAAACATAAAAAGCCAAACATTCGTCGGTTACCTGGAATAGTTATTATTCCCTTCATCAGTGCTCTGAACCTCTGTTGTGCCTTCAATACATACGTGTGATTGTGCCGTGCATATTTCGGCAATCAGCTTCTGTTCCTCGAAGTGATTCTGTTAAATATGTCGCGGAATTCATTTTGGACACTGGAATTTCATTGTGAAGGCCCAAGTAGTAAAACGCAAATTGAGCGAGGAGTGCGAGATTAGTACTATAAATGTTATATTATGTAAAATGCTAATTATTATATAAAATGTTAAAACCTATTTGCGCGTACAGAATTTTGCGTCATCATCTATAACAGGGATTTTACGCAGATATGACGGAACACATCATCTTTCACGGTTTTATGGATATCTATCAATACACTGATGACATGCAGCGCGTAAGAAGCGATTAACCATGCAGTTGATGTCATGTTTCAGCCATCCTAAATATCGTCATCGGACTCACCTTATCCAGTAATAGAGTGTAGTGTATTGAAACGTGGAATCTTCTGAATATATGGAATATCTTAAAGTTACGAGCATTCGAAACATGGTGTTGGAGAAAATTATAAAGAATAAACTTGTTTGAAAAATCTACAAACACAGAAGTACTCTAACGAACATGTGATACATTTGATAAAGAAACGATTAACCTGGCTGTGAGGATATTCACTCAGACACGTTGCTCTCATAGAAGGACAAATTCAAAGGAACTTTGGTCGGGACAGACAGCGAAACACATTTATCAACACCGTATGGAATGATACGATATAATGAAAAAATGTTTACTACGAAATCAAACTATTCCTACGACTGTCAAATCCTTACAACAATGATAATGTATATATAAATTTTTACTCTTAACTTTTTAATTACTTAGTTTCCTGACAACCGAGAATACTTTAAAGGATCGTTACTTCGTGTCTGTTTACAATTTTCTTACTTTTTATGTCGATTATCAGGTTAACCTATTCTCACTCTCTCTCTAACTCTCTCTCTCTCACTCTCTCTGTATAAGGGACGTGAAGCCTTAATTGAAAACTTTCATTTCGTTCTTGAAGCTTCTTTACGATTGACCATTTCGTACGCTAGTTCACCGACTACCACGTTGACTATACTGCACGATATTTAATACCGGGAGTGCAATCTGCAATACTGATCGCGTGTACGTCGAATGTCTTTCTTTAATAACATTATATTACGAACTATACCTTAAATTACTGCGCTCATCGTGAGATGCGCCTCCATAGAGTCCCTTATTTATCCTGAGAATTTACAATATTGTTTTCAGACATAATAGCGGTGATAGAAATTGTCCTCGTTCATTGAAATACCAGTTAATTCGTACGTATAACATCACATGGGTAAACTGTAACGGAACTTTCTGCACTTTCTTCGAAAGTACCGAAATGCGATCGCAGTTTTAACGATTATAATCGTACGATCTAACCGAACTGGACCGGGGGCATCTTTCTCTCTTCGTTTAGTTTTAGAAAAACAACGATCGAGAGCAGATGCGTACTGTACAATGATATCGTTTGCAGACAGTTTTGACCGATGCGATAAGAATCAACACTGGCTGTTTAATATAGCTAGATTAGCGGCGGTGTCGATTTAGCGAGGTTTCGAACTGCATCGGCCAGGTGTACGCCATCAGCGCGTATAATTGACGCCCCAGAAAAATGTGTATCATACCGAATTTATTACTATTATGGTTATCACTATTATTATAATCGGGTCTATTGTACGCCGCGAATAATAATATAGTATAGCAAATTATACGGACCGGCTCCTATTGCCCCACCACACCGAGAGAAAAAAAAAAGTGTATTCGAAAATAAATATAATGAGGTTCCGTCGACAAATAGCACCCTAAGCGGTAACTAGTTTTCAAACGATCGGGCTACACCATGGTGCTCGTCACTGACATTATCCTATTTAGCCTTAATACGGCCACGGTTATTATTATTAAAAATGCCGTCGCTATCATTATTATCGTTAGCGCTCTATAATATATTAAAAAGACAGACTTCGAAAAATAATATCGTCGCGAAATAACATTAGCGTCAGTGCGAAAGCAGTTTAACTTGATCCGATTATCGCGCCTTACAATAGACTTTCAACTAGGCGATACTCGTTCAGTCGGTGTAAACGGGCAGAGACTGTGTTTGACTTCAAGAAAATTCTTCCTTTGTCAACCGCGAGAGAACAGTTTCGCAATGCTTAAATCTGCTTCTTTAGCCAGTCAACTGATCTTCTTTATCGCATACGACCTGCTCATACCTTTGGCTTAATGCAAACGACGTTTGGCCACGTATAATTTAACGCATACATATATTGTGCGTGTGCGAGCCAGCGTGTGTGTGTGTTTGGCTGCACAACAGTACGATAGTGTTAAAAGCAACATCTTTAATCGATTAGGTTATTTCACGCGTGCCTTCTGCTTCCAGTTATTTCTTTTGTAATTTTCGTAATATTATATATACATACACTTCTATATCGATACAAACTTCTATATACTTATACATATATTAAATATATACACACATAGTTATATGCACTTATATATATATATATATAAATATATACTTGTATATATGTACTTACATATACTTATGTATATACTTTTATATATATAAACAAAACAAAACCATAACACAGTTTAATCAGTATACAAGTTTTACGTCATTATCAAGCATACACAATAAATCTTACATCTAAATTACCTGATATATTCATATAACGACAACTTATAATTTGATTTACATATTTCATTAGCCAGCTCGCCAAATTTGACCGCTCCCGATCCTTTTCGCGAGGATACCTTAAGAGTCGCGTTTACGAAACAGACTGGAAAACTCGGATTTCTGAAGAAATTTCAAAAATTAAGCGACCTGTGTTCGAAATTGTTGTAAAAAACCGGAATGAATATATTGTTACAAATGACAGTCATATGAACAATATTGTGTTCCACAAATAACTGTAAACTAATCTCTCGTTTTCCTGATTTCAAATAAAATTTCATTCAAAAATGTTAGTTGAGTATTTTTTGAGTTATTCAAAAAATAAAACCGTTCGTTTTCTCTGGGTCACCGTATACGATATATACATATAAAAATAGATATTTCACATAATATTAATTTGTTTGTTTAAAAATTTGCTGGTATTTTCATGACTGTAAAAATACATTTAATTTGATTTTTTCTTAGAGCGGGTGAACTGATGTTATTCTTTTGAGAGCAGCACCTACACCTGGTACGTGATGCTAAGTTCCAAAATCAGCGTGTGGGATTCTGACCCGCTAAAAAAAAAACAGCGCTCTCTAATAGAAAAAAAAAATTATCTTTCAATAGTGGTCCTGCACAGCTGGTACCTCCATTAGATATTAATAAAATTGAATAAGATGGAAACGGGATGTAAAAACATAGCCCCTTAAACCATTAAAAAAAAATATGATTAATATTTGTTACTAATAATGATATATACATAAAAAAAGAGAGAGAAGAAAAATAAAAACAAATACTAATAGAGAGAGAAAAAATTACCACATTAAAAATAAGAAATTGCACAATGGTAAAAAGAAATTAATATGCACTTAATGGTGACATAAAAAGATAGGAAGCTAAACCACTTTTAAACTTCCTCAGCATAAAGTAATATATATAAAAAAAAAATAAAAAAAAAAATTAAACAAAAATATAAAAAATTAAACTAAAATACATATTAAACCAAAATATATATAAATAGCCATGGCACATAAACACATAAAAGCGGAAGCAGACACTGACCATGTTCCAAAAGATGAGGTTTCAGTTGAATTTATACTTGAGAAACAGAATAAATAATAATAATAAATATAATAAAATAAACCTCTACTTAATAATAAAAAAGAAAAGAAAATTAATAATCGCTTAATAGTGAAATAAAGATAGAAAAAAGAAATTAAAAGTCACTTTGGAACTTCCTTAGCATAGATAGCTCCATAAAGAACAAAATACTGTCGAAATTTGACTCCGTGAAAATGAGGGACTGACATCCGTGTATTTTGAACTTCCAACGTAAATCCTCGAACAAAGTACAATTAAACAATAAATGCTCAGTATCATCATAAGAACCGGAGGAGTCAACAATAAAATTGCAAAATGTACACTCAGGACCAGAAACAAGATGAAACCTGTATAGATAACATGGTCAGAGAGCACCTGAGCATTTAAAAATTAATATTATTAAGTTCAAGATAGTCGGACACCTTTGGGAGAACACATATGTTTTTCTACTAGTGGGACAACTGTTCCACCTCGCTTGCCATGTATCAATTAGGGAGCAATAAACAATTTTGTTCGAAAATAAAACACTAGGAATGGAATCAAATGAAAGAGAATCAATAGTTATAATTGAACATTTTTGACACAGTTGACATCTCTAACAACCTTAATTCAGAGACGATAGATAGATAGAGGCACCAACAACAAAAAGATCCGAAGGCGTAATGTCGGAGATAACATTAGCAGCAGAAGTGGGACAGGTCGGATAAAGGCAAGAAACATTTAGTAAAAACTTACTTTTCAAAATTTCATCTTTGAAGTCTTTAAAATTAAAACCACGTGTAATATCGCTACCGATAACTATAAGCTATTTAGACGGAGAATGTTATCTAACTATGATAGTTTCCTATAGAATTGTTAACGCTTACATTATTAATTTCATTGATATATTATATTTCGTTTCGGAATTTCCTATTTCTTTTATTGTATTAAGTGTACTCCTTTTTTAGAAATAAATACGTGCGTGTTAGGATGAAGCATAAGCAGACAGACAAACAGACGGCTAGCTATAATAGCGATTAAGGAGATAAACGTACGTATTCGGGAGTTGTGGGGAGGATTTAAATCCGAACAAAACTATTATATCGTAAAAGAATTAGTATCATTTTTAATAGTAGTACGATTTGAACTTTTTCCTCCTTGCCGATGATGATGATGTGCGCCCATAATAATAATAATAATCCTAAAACCGTCAATGAATGATAATAAGGGTAATATAGCTTATGGTAAAAAAAAATCTATTCAAGTCTGCTCTAATTGTCTATTCTTCACTGCACATATGAGTGACATCCAAAGTCACACTGACGTACGTACGTGAAAGTAAACGTCGTCGCAGATAAATTCGTCAGATTATTATCACTGCGACATGTCATAACTTTATATATGTGTATATATATGTAAATAAATATATATATATTAAAAAAATCTAGTCTATATTATTATTATTCGTTTTAAATAAAAGGCAGCTGGAAACTTGTCTGTTATATTCCGCTGTTACGACTATAACGTAAACAGGGTGGACAGTGACATTCGCAGGCGAAAAGTTAAATTTCACGCTTTTTCGATTATCAATAAGATTCATCCTTTGTCATCATCACGTATTGGAAATTCGGGGGGGGGTTACAGCGTATCATTTTCTTTTTCCTTGAAACTTTTCTAAAATATTGTTTCAGAAATTTCTAAAAACTTTCTTGAAATTTATTTCGATTATTTTCGAATTAACAATTACAATTTGCCCCTACTTCTCCGCATTTCGTTTAAGGTGATATTATGTACATTCCATATAGTGTTGTGGTTTCATTAAATTGTTAAAAACAATGGAATCACGAGTATAAATCCTTTATTTGGTTAAAAATTAACAAAGCTTTTCGGCAGTTATATTCGATAAAACAAGTTTATATTATTATTATCATTATTATTTCGTTGTTTTCTGTACTTATACGTTAGTACCAATGACGTGTTATTGCATGTGTTTACGTAATTGACTAATTAAGTAATTAAGTGTCCACCGTCGTTAGTCTGATATTTGCCCGGGAAATCCAAATTCGGGAATCGAGGAACAACTTCAAATTTTTAACATACAATTAACATCGGGAATCGCCTACTTAAGAGTTTGTTTCCATTATGAAATTCTCGCACATTTTCAGCATCCGCAGACGGTTTTAGATAAATCCAAATGACGTAAATAAAATTCCGTCTTCTTTAATTATAGAGCACGAAGAGAGCCAATATACTATATTTCTTTCCAGCGAACCAACGTTCTGTTATACAAAGAAAAAGACCACTCGACCCTCTCAATGCCCATCAAACAAATCCCATACAGCGGAAACGGAATGCAACGTTGAAGACAACGGAAACTTAATTACAGAAATGTCGTTGAATGAGAAACATTAAACAAAGAAAAGAAAATTTTAAAACGACAAATATCGGAAAAATCCTCAGAGACGGGCGAATATGAAAATAAAAATGACTTTTCAACAATTACAGAAAGTGAAATAAAGAATAAACGGTATAAACCCCAATCAAGGAAAAAATGCAATCTCAACCGAACAATTAAACAAATTGACAGATAATAAATTGGATCCGGCACAAAACAAAAAGAAAACACAAAATATCGGTAAGCGAGAAAACAAAAATCAAAAATTATTAGAACAAGATGAAAACCCAGACGATTATTACGACCAATTAAATGCGAATAGAGAAAAAATACGAAATTTTTTTAATCTAACGAATCAATCTTTCGTTCAAACAATAAACTTTTTTTAAAGATATCTATAACGAACAATATAACCAATTTGCTTGACCAATACGGAATCGAACCGAAGAAGGTTCATAATTACAGATTTACATAACAGAAAACAAAAATGAACAACATAGGCTTAAAGTATAATAACATATCGACAAATCTAAATGAATCCGTTGAAAAACCTAACGTACAAAGCACAAAACAGCGCCTTGAACCGTGTAAGGAACTCATTCATAAAAATAGGCAAAATTATCGAATATATCATTCAGTAACTTACACGTCGTGCTTAATATGTTAAAGAGCTCTCATCGACAATTGGAAATAATGGAGCAATTCTCTCCCGACCTTCTGAAAACCAGAATAAGCACAAAAAAATTTACCAAAAGAACGTAACTATTAGGGACCAGTTACTGTGTAAAATAAACAAGAATCTCTAGAAATAAAATTAATGATGAATAAAATAATATTACTTAACCTTAAAAAAACAAACTCCCGAAACTCGAAATATTAATTACACAAAATAAATAATCCAATATCAATTTGTCTACAGGATACAAAACCAACGGACTCTAAAACGATATAAAATATACAGAAAAGATTACACCGGTAGGCCTGTAGCTTGCCGAGGTGTTCTTTTAGCAATATCAAATCAGTTCTTTTCCGGGCAAGTGAAACTATATACCGATATTGGAAATGTTACAGCTTCTGTCCACGTCTCTGGCCACACGATAACTCTGTGTTCCATATACATGCACAAAAACGATGAAATCGCCTTACAAAATTTACTCAAATTTTTCCTTCAAATACCAAAAACTTTTATAGTGACTGGCGATTTTATAATATATGAGGATCAAAATATACCGACTCTCCAGGGACAAATTAATTGAAGACGTCAAATACATGTTTATTAAATACAGGCAGTCCGACCCGCTTCAACAATAACGTTAGTGACTCAGCAATCGATCTAAGCATCTTCAAGCATTCTCCTTTATACGCACTAAAAAACCGGCCTCAGATCTGTTTGCCAGTGATCACTTCCCGCGACATATAGTGTTCAACTTGCCCTCTAAAACGGACAATTTGAAAGCTGTAAAAATTGGAACATAGCAAAAGCTGACTGGATTTTATACACTGGCGTAGTTAATATTGAACAAAACATAATTTCTCACAATGTTGATGAGTCGTGTAAATACATTTTACAACAAATAAGAGAAGCTGCCGCCAGTTCTATTCCTACATATAAAACCCACGCTAAAGGAAAACAATATGCTACATGGTGGTCTGAAGACTGCCGATCATTAATTAAAGAAAAAAATAAAACCCTTTCAAAATACAGACGTCAACCAACAATCGGAAGCTTAATTAAATTTTAAAAAAGCCAGATCACTAGCCTGGATAAAAGTACGAGAAGCGAAAAACAATCACCGGCAAAAAACGATAAACGCGTCTACACCTTCTAAGAAATTATGGAAACAAATCCGAATAAACACGCAATCGAACCAATAACAGCAATAAAAGCGGGTCCCCGTATTAATATAATAAAAATAACAAACGTTCTAGCTGATCACTTTTACCAAGTATCATCCAATCAAAACTATCCTGACGATTTCAGGAAGTACAAAGAAATAGAAGAAAGTACTAATGTCCCCGATTTCGCATCAAAAACTGAAACTATAACGTTACCATAACTAAAGACGAAGCTAATACCGCCCTAGAGATAATGCGGCCCTCAGCCACCGGTCCAGATGAAATCCACATTTGCACGATAAAATAATTTAATTCGAAGCCGTTTTGCACTTTTTAAATATAATATGGCAAACTTAGTCGTTTCCAGAGACGTGGATAGAGGCTCATCTTATTCCGATATTAAAACAGAACAAAAATGTATTAGACCCGGCTAGCTACAGACCGATTTCTCTCACAAACACCTTATGCAAGTTACTCGAAAGAATTGTTAATAATAGATTGCTATGGCAGTTAGAAAGCTCAGAACTCTTGGATCCCTTACAGCTCGAATTTAAGGAAACAAAGAAACGCTCAGGATCTATTAGTTAAACTCACAACGGATTTAATAAAAAATAAAATTACAACTGTTGTTCGCTTCGATTTAGAAAAGGCTCTCGATAAACTCTGGAAACAAAGAATTCTTCATATTTTATATCAGCGGGGATTTAGAATTTACCGATTTTTATTCGCAATTTTTGACACCGCCGGAAATTTCAAGTAAAGATAAATTTTATTTCATCAGATACAAAAATTCAAGAAAATGGTACTCCTCAGGGATCCGTAATTAGCCCTACGCTATTCATTATAGCCGTGACTAATATTAAACAACATACACCATCTCCAGTAAGTTACTGTGCACTACGCTGACGATCTATCAATATACTACTCGAACCGAGACTCAAAATTGATGGAACTTTTATTACAAAACGCAATAAATGACTTAAATAATTGTGCCAAATCTCAAGGATTTACTATATCAAAAACTAAGCACATAACATTCGGCAAAAACGAAATACAATTATACCAAACTTACACATGGATACAATACAAGTAGAAAATGCAGATTCGCTTCAGATACTACGACTAGCATTGCACCCGAAACTTAACTGGAAAGAACTCATAAAACTAAAAATAAGATGTTTCCAAAAAACAAATCTGCTCAGAATGTTAAATAATTCATCGTGGGGGATTTGATCGAAAAACATTAATACAGTTATACAAATCCTATATGACTACGCCAGTATAATATATGATAGTGGGTTCTACACTAAAAAAAACTCAACTCTGTTCAAAGTTTAGCTCTTAGAATTTCCTTAAGAGCCTTTCACACTACCTCAAACACAGCTCTACCACGCGGAATCAAACATATTACCACTCCAATACAGAAGACAAATATTAGCGCTAAAATATTACACACAATCAATTTGCACACCATCCAATCCGATATCTCAGTCCTTACTAAGGAATAAATTTCGTGCTACATTCTTAAACAAACCAAATGCATCTAAACCCGTATCAGAACGCGTTAACAATACATTAACAAAACTTCAATATCAATTACCACAAATCAAAACGAACCACACTCCAAAACTACCACTTTATACAAAGATTTCAATCACAATAAACACACTATACGCACATATACACTGATGCATCTAAGTCTATGAACCAAACTTCATCGGCCTATCTTACAGCCAAAACCAATTCCAAGTATATCACTTACCCGAGCAGGATCGGTTTTTACAACAGAACTTGTTGCAATCTATAAAGCTTTAAAATACATAATTAAACAAGCGCAATCAAATAAATATATAATATGCACAGTATAGCGCTCTCCAACATATTCAACGACACATCAAAAATACAAATAAATATACTTTCAATCTAAAACACATAATCCACAGCGCTATCTCCAATAACATTGAACTTTTGTTCTTCTATGGACGCAGATCATTCAGGTATATGCGAAATGAAAACATTGACAGAATAGTTAAAACCTACAAATATAAAAACAGTAAAATCAACGCACATTACCGATTTAAATACAGTCCTTTCACAAACAATTGAAACGTCAGATCAAAAATTCTGGGAGACCCAATATGCACATACATACTCGTATCAAATTAAGCCGAGATTAGGAAACGGGAAAATAGCAGACCGGAAAGAGAGAAAAGCCGAAAAAAAGCTAGCTAGACTATGCACAGGACACACGTTACTTACTTCACAACACCTACTCAACGGGCACCCTCAACTCATCTGCCACGAATGCAATTCGCAATTAAATATAAACCACATGCTATTAGAATGCACGAAATACAGAAGCAAACATATAAAATACAATCTAAACTAATAAAACCAACACTCGAAGATAACTCGAACAAAGTTAAAAACCTGTTACAGAATCTCACACATACTAACTTAATAAATAGTTTATAACCGACTTTAGGACGCAAATGAACCCGGCAATCGAGCGTCTATAAATAAAATAATTAAAATAAAATAAAAAATCCAATATCAAAAATATTCATGTCAACAATGAGATAATTCCAGTTATAGGAATCCATCTCGATAGACAACTAACCTGGAAAAGCCAATCTAATAGCAAAACGAAATGAATTAAATATAAAGTTTAGGAACATACTTCGGCTTGTCGGGATAAAATCTAAATTATTACCGAAGAACAAGATATTGTTGTATAATCAAATTCTAAAGCCTATAACGGTAGTCAACTTTGGAGGTGTGATAAGCAGAGTTAATTAAGAACTATCGCAGACGCACCGTGGCATGTAAGCAATCTTATATTGTACGCGGACCTAGGTGTTAGACCCGTGAAAGATAAAATACAAGATATATAGCTAGTGAATATCATATCTATTATCACACAAATTAGCTGTTACTCTGCTGGACAACTCATCAGAAATCAGGCGATTAAAACGAATTCTGAATAAGCAGCAATAAACACAAAGTATTAAAATACGTTCAGCGAAAATCCTTATCTCCGGTTGAGGAACTTCACAAGTCAGTCGCTGTTTTCTCAAAAAATTGCTAGATAGCCTAGAGCTCTATAGTGGCATAATTGAGGTTCCCGGTTCTGGTAAAGCGATAATTTTAGAATTTTTCAATTACCACCGGCAAACGGACATATCTCGAGAATATTATTTATTTATTTAGATTTACGCGGTAGATTTTCAAACAGAAATTTGATGTATTTTTTAATTTCGAAATTATTTAATTAATGTAACATTATAAGAATAAACAAGCAAACGGTAGGTAATGATAAACCACGTTATTAGGTTTCCGTTCTATGATGGGCCGGTTAGCCTCGCTAACTAACCGAATGTTTTTTTTTTTGGTCGACGAAGATTCCCGTATTCACCGGTAAGCTTCGACAACGTGCTAGAAATTTCTTATTATTTTTTATAATGATTTGAAAAATGTGGAATGTAGTGATTTTTGATTAAAATAAACAAGGAAAAAGAAATTAAAATCACCGAAATTGTTCTTTATGAAGAATCGCTTTTCGACTGTTAGGCCATTATCGAGCGAATATTTAAAAATATAAATATATAAAATAAAAAAAATATTAATTTAAGATTACAATTCGCACAATTCAGCAAAATGAACAATAGTATTTCACGTTCAGATTGCTTTATTTATACTATTCTTCATTTTGCTGATTGTTTGTTAACTGTAATCTTAAATTAATATTTGCTCATTTTATATTTTCTATAGTTTTAGATATCACTCGAACAACCGAAAAGCATTTTGATTTTTCATAAAGAAAAAATTTCACTGATTTTAATTTCTTTTTTTTTTGTTTATTTTCTATAAATACTATATATATATATATATATATATATATATATATATATATATATATATATATATATATATATATATATATATAGTATATTTTTTTAATAAGCCGCAAATAAATACAATAACAAAATAAAATTCTTATTTATAAAATTCTTCGCATATTTTTCTGAACATCCTTCGGCTTATTTTCCTTCTATTCGCTATAACCGACGTATAAAAACAATTTTTTCTATTCGGTTTTCGTGTTTTTGTTTTGTTATGCTTTTGTATAAAAACTGCGAATAACCGGAAATTGGGAATGACAAAAAGGGATGACGGATAAAATGACAAATCCGTTTCCACTTGAATTAAATCTGATTTATACTATTCAGTAGTCGGTATTAGTGGTAGTATTAATAGTATTTAGTAGATTAGCGATGGCATTTGAAATGCTAGCGGTGGTATTTGTATTAATGATAGTAGTAATGGAAGTCGCCTCGAGCTTATTAACCTACGACAATTTACAATAATAATGTTTACTAGGTTTTTCTTTTAATCGATACGTTTTCGATATTTTCGGTTTTTTCGACGTAAGTAAAACAGCATTCTCGATAATATATAAAGTATTTTGTTGGTTTTTTGAAATCGGCGAATCGAATAAATTCCTTTTTGTTTTACAGTAGCCGCGAAATAATAAACCCCCCAAAAAAAACAAAAAAAAAAGTTACAAAAAATAAACACAGCTGATTTTTTTCTCACACAATTTGGCAACTACCGCGCGCTATGTGATAATGTGCTTAAGTGCACACTCGCGAATGTGTTCTACTAGTTCGTGACGCGTCACTTGCAAGTTAGTCGACGATATTTTCGTGAAAATAATCCGTAACGCGATACTTTATGCTATAATTCCGCGATGTAATCGGACAACGGGCTAGGAAAGCCTCGATTTATTTCTCGCAAAATTCGGATATCTAGGCTAATCCGACACGATGAGATTGGAAATTACGACTGTTATTCGCGCTTGTTGCGATATTTTCCACTTCTATTAAATTTGTTTCGGTCAAAAAATAGCCCTATAAATAAGATTCAACGGTTCCAAAATAAGCTCACTAGACTACTCATTACTCCTCGATGGTATGTACATCGTGACCTTCTCATTCCTTAAGTTAAAGACGAAGTCAAACGCACCGTAGAGCGGTATAAAAGCCGTTTGGAGTCTCATACAAATACACTGGTCATCGATTTAGACCGTGTTTGATTTATCCTAATTTCTACCGCGATTTTTTTTTTTTTTTGGGGGGGGAGCACCTAATGGTATTAACCCCCTCACGCTACTTTACATAACAATTGCTAGATGACTTATCGACCAATTGTAATTATGTTATTTTAAAAGGTAAAAAAAAAAAAACAAACTGGAACATATATCGTCGTCGTAAATTCGACAATTTCGGGACCGGTTTAATTTCGTGTAAAGAATTTTCCAACCCAACCGGTTCACAGCAGCACTTTTCACTTTCCGCTATCGGTCCATCAATAATATGTTGATAAATACCCGGTTTGGCATGTCTTCTGTTTCCTTAGTACTCCAAAAACACAATGATTTCCTACCTTAAGTTATTTTAATACCTCGTAAACACATCATTTCGTGTTAATACATAATAATCTTTCTAAAAAAAACCAACAACAAAAAACCCTGTACCACGGGCTTCTCAAAAGGCTTTCCCCAAGAAAATGATGAATATCCATCGAATTTATTAGGAAGATTTCGAAACAAAAAATATCGACTCGACAAACGAGGAGCCATTTGAAAACGTTTATTCCGGTAGAAAACAAGAAAATATATTTAGAGGTTTCATACAGTAATTTGGTTTTAGAGTAGAAAAAGGCACCCGAGAAGCTATACTAGCATTGAGATTATGCATTGAAAAACAAAAAAAGAAATTGAAATAGGCGAAGAATTCTATATATAGCCTTTATTGATATAGAGAAGACATTCGACCACGTAACGGGGGGGGGGAGTACTATTCACAAAATTAGAAGAAATAGGGTTAAACTATAATAATATGGGAATTATATAAAAAAAAAAACCGCAGAAATAAGAATTGGCGATTCAAGAGAAAAGGAAAAAATACAAAGAGGAGTAAAGTAGGGTTGCCCATTATCACCAACGATTTTTAATTTGATAATAGAAGGGCCATACGATGAAAGAGAACACTAAATGAGTAAAAATAAACGGTGATTCGAAGACTTGTGTTGCAGAATTACATTGAGGTACAAAAAATCGACAATTGCGCGGACAATTAAACCCTATTCACTTATTCGTTAATAAAATTTCAGCAAAATTTTATTTTATAATCGTACGTTTCACGATAATGATTTAATTAACATAATTCGTGACAGCGATATATGGCTAGCCTGTGCTATCAGCGTTACAAACATCGCCAAACATCGTTTATTTTATTTTCTCGTTATTTCGATATAATTTTATGTCGTATTACTATTTCGAATTGTTTAGTTATATGGTTATTTCGTTACCTACTTTATTCTACGGTGCAGGTTGTTCTTTCTATTATTGGCGAATGAATAATTTCATATTTATTTTATAAAATACGTTAATTTTGTAATTTAGTCGCTTAGGCTTTATCGATATACTAAGCTATGAATATATCGTTTTATATACGAAATAATTAATGTTTCGAAAAGTTTAGAATGTAATAATTTTTATTTAAAAAAAAATAAACAACTTTTTTTTTTTTAAATTATCAAAGTGAAAAAACAGTATTTTTTTTAAAATAATCTGATAGCGAATGTACAACACAATTAAACAATCAGCGATATAAAATTTATACATAAATAATAACACAATAGCGAATAAAATGAAATATAAAACCGTCCAACAACGTAAAAATTTATATATAAACAATAATACAATAATCTAATCTATTACGTTATTGTTTATATATAAATTTTTTATATCGTTGGAAACTCGCTATTATGTTATTGTTTATATATAAATTTTTACATTGCTGGACTGTTTTATATTCCATTTTATTTTACTCGCTATTGTGTTATTGTTTATGTATAAATTTTATATTTGATTGTGTTGTTTCGCCGCATTCGCTATCAGATTATTTCAAAATACTGTGTTTTATTTTTTACTTTAATAATTTTTTTGTAAATTGTGTTTCGAGTAAATAAAAATAAAAAATAGATAAGAAAAATGTAAAAACTAATTCTTAATTTACGCGTGCAATATCATAAAAAAGGTCAAAGTAAAAAACAGTTATTCAATTCACTATCGGATTATTTTATAAATAATTATTTTTTCACATTTTGCTATTTCTTGTAACATTTATTATTAGGATTTCATTTTATTTTCTATTTTCTTTTTTTTTTTATAAATTCTACATATTTTTATATTTAATTTTTTTTTTTATCTCCGCTCGATATTGGCTAAATATACGAGAAAAGGTTTATTGCCTTTTTATATATAAAAATTTAGTTAGCTACTTTTTTTTGTAGTTTATTTAAAGTTCTTTTATTTCAGTAAATACGAAAAAAAATAGGATCAAACAACATGTATGTGTGTGTATCTAAAATTCGATATCTTATTTCGTTTAAAAGGGAATAATTCGACCGCTTTAATTGTCCAGTAGTCCATTTTTTTTTTTTTAATTTTAGCTTCCATTTTCTAGTCTGAAGGGAGAAAATGAGGAATTCGTCGGATTCAGTTCGATTTATGCGAATGATCAAACAGTGCTGAGCGACGGACGCCTTAAAAGGATTCCCGGGGTAATTATTTCGCGTTATGTGGCGAATTTAGAGGAATTACTTTAATCCCATTTAGCACCGGTATTAGGACTTTCAAAAATTAAACTAGGAAAACGGTAGTTCTCATTAGCATTCAGCGTGCGCAATATCGACTATGGTGTAACGGACCTAGTGGCGTATTTTAGAAGTTTGAACAACCAACAAAACGACGTCAACGTAAAGGGTTTATTCAGTTTTCGGTTGTTCATTTTAATTCAAACGGGTTTCAAAAGTTTATAATGAAATAAGTAGAATAAAATTGTGTATAACATTAACTAACTGAGTAAGAAACACATACGTACATAGACACAAAATACATTATATATTAATATATATATACATATATAGTAATATATTTATGCACATATATCTTTTTATATTATATATATATATGTATATATATTTATATATACATACATATTTGCTTTCTTAGATAAGGATGAAAGATATCTCTATTCGTAGCGTCATTCTTTTTTTACAAAGTACAATAGGCATAATCGTATTCGGGGTGCATTTCGAAATATAAACTTAGTGGTAAATTTTGACTTACGTTATATAATAGTATACATACATATTACATATATATATTAATATATATATTTACAATATAAGGAACATATTCGGTCTTGTTAGCAAACCACCATCGTCGAATGAATTAGCTACTGACGGTAGTAGTAGACCGTGTCAATGTGAAGTTAATACTGATGTATGAAGACAAATTACTTTCAAATGACAAGCTAATACAATAGATTGGCTAACGTAAAACTCGTCAGAACTGAATATAGACACGTTGCTACGTCGTTAAGGGAAGTTTCCCATCTATTATATTCTTTCAAATGAAAATTATAATAACCGTAATATAATAATAATAATTAATAATAATAAATGATCATGAAAACCGAAACTATTATATTCGTTAAAATAAAAATTGTAGCAACAATAATATATAATAATAAATAATCAAAACAAATTGATTTCAATTTTTAATACAATACACCGGGGTACATTTCGCGATGAAAGAAATATAAAATGAATATAATTATGAATAAAAGAAAAAATTAAAAATAGAAGATAATTTTAACTTATAACAACCCAAATATTCACCTAGACTAACTCAATTATTAGGAACCTACGTTAAACAGTCTTGTACGTGATGCTCAATGCACAAATAGCGCGCATATGTAGAATTGAACAGTAACACTTTACACTGAGAAGTAAGTTAAGTCTAATTTTTCTTACAAGTTTGAAAATTACTTAGCATCATTTAAGATTTCTCTCGTCTTTGCGACAGATATTTAGTTAATCGTCGTCTTCTTTTATAAATAATTAGGTCATTGTTTACCTTCTCTAGGTAAAATTGTATTCCACCGTACATAAATTTCACGTAATCTCATTCTAGTCTTATTATAATGAGGGACTATCGCCTCGGTCGCTCCTCCTGATCGAATCTTTCCAAATAAGAGTCAAAGCAACGGTAAAATTAACGTATATAAATCGGATATTAGAAATTTATGAAATTCTCTCACGCACGATTATTCCGTTAAAAGCGTATTTTTGTAAAATTTAAATCGGTTTAAATCTCGACGACATCTTAGCCTGATATTCCATACGCTAAGACCGATCGATCATACTCTTAAATGATTAATTGTTTTATTGAATAAAAGAAATAATTCAATTTTATTAATTTGTTATAAATATGAAACGAATGAGTAGAGTTTTTATTTGTCTATTTGAATCCGGTAGGTATACATCATCTACTTTAAGTAATTCAGTGGCGTAGCCAGAGGTTGGGTTTGGCGGTCTGACACCCCTTGGAATCAATCTGATAATAAGAAAATATATACCGGTTGTTAATTGCATTTGTTAAATCTATTTAGTTTTTATTTATTTTATTTTCATTTATTTTATTCGAATTTCGTTGTTTTTGAAGTAAATAAATAAATTCGTAATATAGGAGATACTAGAAGAATTTTGTAGAAAAACACGAAGAATAGATTTTAAATTTTGTTAAGTATGTATTATATTCCTTCGAAAAATATAAAATCATTATTTTATTTTTTTGACGGAATTTATTGTAACCATCTCTGTCCTCGATAACATACTATTAGTGTGTTCCAGTGATGTTAAATATATCCGCCGTCTATTGCTTCTAATAGAATTACATAGTCGACGTCTAATAAGTGTAAACTCTGGTGAGTTGTATTGCTTATACTTGAGTTTTGGTTATTTACTTAAATTTAACTCGGGTTTACTGTTATAATTTAGTTTTGTTTGAACCCCCCTCTTCAACCAAGTCTCTTGCTACGCCACTGAAGTAACTTACTATCCCTTCCTACTAATATTTTAGTATCTTTCTAAATAAATCCTGATTCATGTATTTCGTTTAGCGGCATTAATAAACTAACGTGTTATCTTTTAACCAGTTGAGGATATTACATTGTACAATATCATCGCAGCAATATAGAAAGTAAGTCAGTTGTCATGCGAATAAGGGTACGTATCTGGAATTACGTAAGGAAGAGTGTTTTAATGACACGAGGAAGCATATCCGATTAAATTAAAAATTTGTTTGGAGAAATGAGAATTAATTCGGGATGTGGACTTTAAGATGTTTAAACCTTCAACAGTAAAAATTGAAATAAATAGGGGGGGATATGAACGATTTGAACATATTGTAATGGAGTATTAAGAATGCTAACGGAGCAGCCACTTTGACCATTTGAAAATATCAGAACGTGATTAGATCATTGGTCGAGTATGATGGAGTCGAAAGTGTTATGGCGGAAAGGGAAGAACGCGATTGTAGATGCGTCAATTTGAATATTAAGAGGACAAATGTAGAACTGTCCCGGAATGTATTAAACAGACGACGAATAGTTAATTTTTTAGCCGACATCTGATGACGTAGTATCGTGATGATTCTGTTATACGTTCAAGTATTTTATACGGCATGTAGGAATATCGGTCGGTAGTCCGCCGCGTTGTATCCATTTTTCCCTGATTTCTTAATAGCAACAACTTTTACTTCTTTGAAATCACGGTCCAATTGAACACATCTAATATTTAATTATAAATATCGATAATTAATTTTTTGTTATTTCTCCCATTATAAATTCTGGACAGATACAGATTCGTCAATTTCGATGATTTTTAGGAAGTTGCACTCGATATTACGCAATTTTTTTCCTGACGTCTCAGGATAGATTTTTATCTATTTCGATTGTACTTACTTATAAAAGTCTCGTGGCTATTTTATCCAGTTTTATTGACGTCTATTGTTCTGCAGACACCCACATTTTTTTTTTATGTATGTCTGAACTTGTAACGATAGTTCAAATTCCTCTAATTAACCGTTGAAACAATTTTTTTTAAATTACCAAGTATAACGAGCTGCAATGTTAATTAAACGGGAAATAATTTTTCAGAAAAAGTAATATTTTTTAGCGCATTATTCATGTTTTTTGCCTACTTAGAATTCCATCTTTCTTTGAGATCGAATTTATTACTGGTATACTAGGCGCGGTTATTATCAACAACCGGCCTATATTTAATATTAGGAACGTATAAGAGTACTGTCCTTTAGGGATTTATCAATACAATTTCCTGTGTCGTTTGTATAGACAATACACAAATCTATACGATTTATAGTTTATCTCTTAAAAATATACTTATCTTTTTCATTATAATTACATATTGTTTAACGCTATCCAGTTGTTAATCTTCTTACCATTTTCTTCTTCGTCGGTGTACCATCAGAATTGAACTAAATCTTAAGCCTGTCAATTCCTTTTTATAAGCACTTCTTAATTAAAACTATATTTCAAAGGCTGTGATTGTTTCTTCTACCATCCGCTGACATTCCTACTGATCGGTCTGTTAAGTAATCTTACACTCTGATTCATCAATTCTTCGGTAACCACTATTCCAGTTCCTCCGGTTTCAAATTATCTTTAATTATTAATACAGACGTTATAAAATCTGGAAGTCAAAATCTATCTTTCTTATGGAAATTGTTACGTTTTTCAGCCTCCCGAACAATTCGCTTTCTATATTTTTGCTCCATTGTACCTTCCTTCGAAATCTGTAGAACGGCTTCAGTTAAATGCTCCAATCTAAACGTTAAAAGCTGTTAACTTGCGTACGTGGTTTTACCGAAAATAAGTTTTATAACTATAGAACGAGGATCGTAAAGTATTATATATTAAAAAAAAGGAACCTACACATTTTTTCGATTAGATTTACACAACCGTGATTTCAATTAATCAAATTTCGTCGGCGAATTTTTTAAACTATAATAACGCGATTAGCGCATTCTAACGTCTAATTTTAACACTTACGTTTTAAAATTATTTCGAAAGATAGGCTATAAATGCAAATCTGTTTTAACGGAATTTATCGTCAGGATTATAATTTAGTTTTAATAAATTATATAAGACAATTTTTCTATCAATTACCAATAAAAAAAAAAAAAAACTCCTAATCGAGCTTACAAAAAGTCATCTTCAAAAAATAACGATGGATTTTTCAAGTTTAGAAAAAGCTCGATATGCTACGATTAGACGTAGTAAAGAAATTAGCGTAATTCGTAGCGTATGCGATAATTTTGTTATTTTTATTTTATTTTTACGAGCAATTAACGTGTAATGACTATTATTCGATATAATTGCTTAAATGTCAAAGCTAGTTAATAGAAACTTTTAGACGATATACATTTAGAATGGAATGAAAATTGTGATGCCGAGAAAACCTCCAGCAGGTTAACAGTCACACCATTAGGGGCACTCGACAGGTCTCGCATATATGTGACGGTTAATTATTCAATAGATAAAAATGTGTAATTCGTGTATAGATTCGGTTAATACACTCGCCGTGGTGACGTCACTAATAACTTAAACGTCAAACTGTTAAATGTTTCTTAACCATTTCGGTGATGCGTTATAAAATTTTGTCTTAAACTTAGAAATTTTATACGGGTGTTTATTATACGATACCGCTTCTTAGATGAAATGTAGATAATTTTCAATTATAGGCATATTCTTTAAAGTTGAGACATTTCATGTAAACCAGGAGATGAAACATTTTGTTCGCATTACAATTTCATACACCATATAGTGGACGTGGTGATTTAGAGGGTTTATATTTTCAAGCCAGCTTGATCAGTCTTAGAAGAACTGATTCCGCGAATAACGTATACGCTTCAAATCGATTTACGATATACATAAAGGGGTATGTATTTCGCTTTAGACGCAATTAAAATTGTCGAAAAAATAACATTTATCAACAATGACGTCACTTGATCGAGGTATTTTTAAAATTTATCCAGTTAAAACTAGATTGTTTCTTTTACGATAACACACGAGTAAAACTGAAAAGTAATTATTGAGAAACGTATAAGGTAAAATTTTGTACGATCATTACGTATTTTTCTCTCTCTCTCTCTTTTATTTTTGCTAGAAAGAAAAGAGAACCCGCTCTATCAATTATACGATTTTTCAGCTAGATTGCCTTTCAGCCTTCCATTTTATTTGTTTATTTTTTTTATATTTTACAATAATTGGGCTTAGGAGGAATAACCAAAATTACCCATTGTTCATATAAAAATATCGTACGTACGATAACAAAAAAATAGTGTAAAAAGTGGAAGAAAGAAAATAAAATAAAATAAAAGACAAAAGAAAAAAAACACTTATTCATTTTAGATATATATATATCGGTGGCCAGAGCTATGAGTATATTGTTGTTATTCGGGCCTATAAGATGGCAACCGCTTAGGGGGGGGGGATAAATATTTAAATGTAAAATTTTATTAACCAAAGGCATTTGCTTCTGCTATACAAATCGCAAGCAAATATCACATGATTAGCGTCGATTATAGTTCCCGCATGCATAGGGCAGTATACAGACGGAGTAAGATTGAGTACAAGTGGCTAGGAAAGCAATCGTAGTTAAAACGAAGTCTGGCCAGGATTGGAAAAAAAATCGAGCTGGGAAGTTTTTAGGAGGCGTAAGTGCGAGAATGGATATGGTAAGGAGATTAGGTTGTATAGACCTATAAAAGTTAAGCCGTCCTAAGAAGGTCTGCTCGAGCGGATGCAACTGAACAGGAAGAAGGAATCCTCGAAATGAGAGTGCCTTCCGATGCTCCAAGTTTTGTAGCCCGATCGCATACTTAATTTTCCTGGATAACCTCACTGGCTGGAACCCAAACCGAAAGATACAAGGACATGGTTATTGTATATAAATAAAATAAATTTTCTACAATAGCTAACTGAATGCAGTCCCTCCCTATGGTAGGGTAACCTAGGTTCCTTCAGGGGTTTAAGAACACTAAGAGTGTCACTCGCTATTAATATTTTCACTCTGATCCCATTAAATCTCTGATGTACTGAATGGTTTTTTGAGAATGACGAAAGCATCTGATGTAAACACACTAAAATTTTTCGCGAATCTAAACAGTTTGATCTAATTTAGATGAGGAATAGAAAATGCTGCACCAGTAAGTTGATGAACCGTCTGTAAAAAATAACACGCGATCTGGCCATAAACTAGCGGTGATTGATAAAAATATATACTATTCATTTGGCAATAATTGCCAGTTTTAGATGGTGATGAAAAACATGTAGCGTCAATATCGATCTTTAAAAGAAACACACTTGTAGGGAATGGTCGATATTTAAGGGGAAATTTAGGTATAATACGGTTATAGGGTACCAAGTCTGAGTTCTGTCGGCTGAGCGGGGAATTTTATGCCGGACAAATCTACAATGCCGGGTAATGCGACATGTTCTATATAGTTTCGTTTGAAATGTTTCCGTATCGCGTACAATTTTATATAATTTCGGTTTTTATATAGTAAATTTTAATTTTACTTTTCATTAGTCAGCGAAATTTATTATCTTACAAAAATCTCGTTTATTAAACTCGATCAGCGATTCGAAATTCACTTCCTACTTTCATATTTTTTGTTTGACATTTTTAATGAACCAAACGGACGGAATCGTATTCTTTTACATTCGACAGTTCGAATATATTTTTTAATCGCGAAGATGTTTATATCCATTACGTCATAATTGTCATAAATATTTTCGATATTCGGATATTATCTGTCGAGTAGCGATTAAATTTTATTTATTTCGTGTAATTCGTTTAATGCTGTAATTTGTCCTCTCAAGTTTCGCTACATGGCGCACGTATCTTTTATTCGTTAATTGATGATTGAGATGTGTAGAGTGGATTTTAGAAATAATAAAAATTAAATAAATATCGGTAAAGACAAGTATATTCTTTTTTCAGGTAAAACAACGGGTCGTCCGAACCGTAATATATATATATATATATATATATTTATTTGTTGTTGTTAAAATCCTTTATTGTCGCTATCAACGGTAACCACCGTGACCCAATTAATTTATTACGGACGTCTAATTTTTTTTTTTTAATATTTAAAATTAATTTATGCGTGTCAAGGAAAATTTTAAGTTCAATGTTTACATAGTTAGAAATTTTAAGGTCGACTTTTTACTTTATAAACCAGCTACGTCGGAGTTTTTCAATACACAAAATATTATTATTATTATTATTATGCACGATTGTTGAAGAACAGGAAATGGAGTAATTCTATTTATCAATTAAAATATGATAGCGGGCGATAGGCAAAAAATGATAAGAACCCGAATACTTTATTTTGATCCATATATATAAAAATAAATATATATACATATATACATATATATATATGTATAATATATATATAAATACACGTATGATCATTCACAATGGTTGGCGTTGATCCAAATTGATGACAGAAGGCCGCGCAGCAAGGACTTAATAAAAAATTTTGTATAAATCCAACCTATTAGAAAATTATCGAGTAGTTGTATAAGATTAGCGAAGGAAATGTTTTTGTTCGAAATTTAACGAAATTTTTTTTTTTTCTTTATTATTTCCGAGCGTAAAGTCATTTTTTAATTTAGAGATCCGAAATGTCCGAAGTCTAAAACAAAAGTAGACCATTTCGATAATGTTAGGTCGGTCAATAAATTGCGCCCCAGTTAAGTTAACACCAGGACGACCTGTCCAAATAGAAATCCAAGTAAAAAAAATAAAAAAATATATATATATATGTATATAATTTCGGAAACCGGTTTTTTAATTTTCATTGCCAACCGGTGTAATAACGAGTATTTCCTTATAGGGGTGAATTTAAAAGGGGGGAAAAATGTTTATTTCCTTTTTTATTATCTTTTTTCCCGGTTTTAACAACGAGTTGATTAACGCCCGGCGTTAGAAAGTTTATTATTATTTATAATTATTATTATTTAATCTACTACACAAGAAATTCCAGCAGGATTACTAATTGCACTTCGCGAAACACTGATACATGCATGCGCGTTTATGTGAATTTTCTGTGTAATAATGCTTAAGTTTTGTATATTTATGTATATTATGTGTATATATATATTATATAGTGAAAATTCCCACATTTATGCATCTAGTGCACATAAATTATAGTTTAAATATTACCTCGTATAAGATGTTATAAATGCACTTAATTTTTGAATGTGAAAAATTAACGATTTAATCAGGGGAAAAAAAGCAGAAATAATGTTTCAAATTACACGCGCCGGAAATTTTGAGAACAAGATTAAGGAAAATTATAATATCTTCCTAATATTTCAATAACAGTCATCTCGAGAAACCGTCCGCTATTCTCTCATATATATATATATATATATATACAGTCCTGTTAAATAAACGTTACGAGACGAATCAACGATCAGGTAAACCACATTGTCTATTTAAATTTTTATTTACGTGGAAATTATAACAAACCCTCAGACATCCGGACCATTTTAGCACCGTGATAATTTCAAATGTGGAAATCACACGGATAACTTGAATAAAACATGTTTAAAAATAAACGAATTTAACAGTGAAAACACGTACAACTCGAAACAATAATGACGTAATGAAGGCATAAAACATAATCATTCAGTTTTATGTATACGATGTTTTATACATACATATATATATATATATATATATATATATATATATATATATATATATATATATGTATATATATATATATGCTTCAACTAATATAACTCATGTAAGTTGTTGACTAGTGTGGTGATTCTATTAACTTTTTACTAATCAGATGTGTAATCGTTCTAAGAATGTTAATATCTTAATTCTGAAAAATTCTTTATTACGTATATTATTTTTTAAGGATACTACAGAAGCGTATAAAATTATATTAACTTGAATATTTTTAGTCCGAAGAAAGAATTTGAATAGACACGAGCCGAGGGTCTGGTTTTCAGCGATAAATTATATAGTGGAAATATTCCAGAAATATATTATCGCCGTCCGGAATGCAATTATCATCAGAAGAAAAGAGCGGCTAAACAATACGTCGTCGCGATCAAGAACCGAGAAGACGGTTAATAATTTTCGGGAATTACCTTCTACGTGGAGTTTTCTTTTGGGAAAAGACTTTAGAGGGATACTGTTTTTTGTAATAATACATACCTGTAAAAGAATTAGACCATACTGCCTCCGGTTACACTGTCCGTTATTTCGTTAACGATAGCATTTGAACGGTAAGAAATCATTTCGAAACAAAGTGATGTAGTATTGTCAAATAAAAGTGTAGTTTTTTAAAAAAGAAAATTATTCCTCTTTCAAATCACCGAGATTATTCGACATGTATTCGGAGGAGATCGTAAAAAGCGGAAAATTTACAGATTCGAGAAATAAATGGATGTCCGAAGCGGATGACAATAACGGATGGATCGACCAAAAAAATGCAGATGACGGTAAACAGGCTAAAACAAACAAAGGTATAGAAATATGACACGAAAATAAATTTCATAAAAACGAAGGTTATACGAAATTACCCCTAAATAACAACGCACGTCTCGAGTTAAAAATCGGTAATGACGTTAAAAGAATATTAGGCATATTGTTAAGTGACGGTCGAGATATAGTGGAAATTAGAAATTCGTTCGAAATGGCTAAATCAGAACCTGGAGGCCGTATCGAAAGGCGGAAAATTAAAAACGGATATAAAGATAAAATATTATTATGTCCGTCTTGAAGTATGTAAATAAACGTTAAATGTAGAAAGCGTTAAAATGTTGTATGCACTTAAAATCAAAACCATGCAACGAACATAGAAGTACTACAATTGAACGATATGGAAAGAATGAATGTCGTAGAAAACATACGAAGTAAGAGAAGGAGGAATATACAAGCTCATAGGAGGGGGATAGAATACGAGGTAATTAAAAGGCTGGGAATGATGACAGCCAGTTTTAACGACAGAAAACGAATAGAGAAACAATAATTAAAACAGCTAGGAAAATATAAAACTACGATCTTACGGAAAAGAGGACGCTACAAAGTAAAATGGAATACAATTATAATATTTTGCTACTGTGAAAAATGTTTATATTTACTGTCTCACACATTTACAACAACAACAAATATATATATATATATATATATATATATATATATATATATATATATATATATATATATATATATATTATTTTTGTCTACAACTATACTTACCAATGTTGGTTTTGTCCATTTTTTATTATTATTATTATTATTATTATTATTATTATTATTATTATTTACATTCGACACAATCTGTAAAGTAACTAAAAAAGTAAATCTTTGTATATAACTATATTACAACGGTAATTATGAATAATTAACGAAAAGCAGTAGATTTAAATAGCGACACGATGTTAGTCAATTACGTAATTTTTTTTAGAAAAAAAAAAGAACGAAATAAAACAGCTAACTGGGTTTTTACCGGAACAGAATTAATTATACCAAAGATAACGTCTCTAACACGGTTAACAAACTTGTAGCATGATGACGGAAAAATACGGACAACAATGTGGGCGCTCTCGTATATGCCGTAATTCTCTATCGCTACAGCTGCGAACGATAGTAAATATCTTTTCCCGACTGAAAATTACCGGAAAAAACTTTCGACACAACTTCCCGATCTTAACAAACATCAACGAATGGAGAGCGAGTAGAGAAAAATATTTTTGAATCCATTAACCTTAATTAACGAGGTTCGGATAAGGGCATTCCTGTAAAATAGAGCTTCCGAATATTTAAAATATCAAAATATCAAAATATGATTCCAGCTGCGCATTAATCTTTTTGCGGAAAAATAATGTCCCCGCCGGATATATTACTTTATTTGTAATAGACGATGTTAGTAATACCGTTTCCAACTTATTTTACAGACTTTACATAAGATCGGATTCCATCTAATGTACGAACGAAGAACCGTTCATCACGGGCTACGAATTAGCCCACGATGAAGAGACGGTTCCTCGTTGCTATCTTCCGATTCCAAAAACTCATTCCTCCTGCCATCCCAAACAATTTTCCTTATAGCATATTTGTTACCTGCGCGGAACTATAATTGTGTCAAATTCTTAAAGATTTCACTAACATACACATCCTATTATCGTGCTCAGCTTTCGTTATTCAATCCGCTTCATTGTACAAAATCTTTTCTAGTTCCCTTTAAGCTAT
Organism: Coronaproctus castanopsis; assembly: GCA_032883995.1. Classification (NCBI taxonomy): domain Eukaryota; kingdom Metazoa; phylum Arthropoda; class Insecta; order Hemiptera; family Monophlebidae; genus Coronaproctus; species Coronaproctus castanopsis. Next base: position 213,591,036 of record CM065053.1, on the reverse strand, counting down.
CGATAACGTAACCTTTTTTCTTAAAAGCTTTTAACGTCCCCGATAGCACTGACGGCCGAAAGCGACGCGTTAAATAACTAAAATGAATAAATAAATGTACACGACTCAGACACACACACGTACATATATTATATATCTATACATTGCAATCGTACTGTGATATTAGCTACCTCATAAATATTCGAGCTATATTTAATATTAATACCGTCTCATACTCAACCCAGAATATCCTAAGAAAAATCCCCCCTGTCCCGGGAGTAAACACCGTATTTTTAACGGTTCTGAATAGTAAAGGAACCAACAGCGACAACAACTAGGCGGAACTGTAAGCTACCGAAGAAGGCGAGTAGCCTTCAATAATATGAAACAATTACTATGTGATCGATCACTTAGTGTTAAGATATAGTTCGATGTTACATTCAGCCAATTTTCTTATAAGGGCATCGAATCTAAATAAAAAACATTTGAAGCGATATGAGGCTATGGAAATGTGGTTATATCGAAGAATGCTGAAGATACCTTGGACGGCAAAGATGTCTTAAAGGAATCCGATACAGAATATCATTATAAAGAGAAATGTGTCATAACTCGGTCATATCGTAATAGGGTCGAAATGCGAAATTTTACATATTATCATACAAGAGCAGATAGAAGGAAAAAGAAGTCCAGGAAGAAGTGGGACAGACTGGCTGGAAAATATTAAAAACCAGGCCAACATATCTTCATTACAACAATTAATGGCAGATGCGAGACAACGGTAAAATCTAACTGGCATATTGGTGATCGTCTACGTTCTATCACGAGCAGGGCACACAGAAGAAGAACACAACATTCCGCCCTTCTGTATCGTGTCCCAATTTGCAAATCGTAATATCCAAACCGATTGTAATTAAATTATACCAATCCTGACAAAAACTAAACTATGTATTAACAACACAGTTAAATAACATACTTATTTGTTACAAAACACTACACTTCCATATAAAGTACCTAATTTAACAGATAAGCCTTATGACATAATGAATAAACGTCTATTGAAACGCTTAAATGTCCAGTCTGAATAATAGAGACAGTTTGTATTTTTTTTTATTCAACAAATCTTAGTACTTAATCGGAATATCTCCATCAAAAAACATGGAGCATAGGTTTTATCTTCTTCATAATATTTGTAACCGGTTACCTCATTCTATAAGTTAGAACAAGTCTGATGTGATTGGTATATTCTAACATTATAATTTATAATGTTATGAGAAAAAGATAAACTTAACATCTCGAATAAGTATTATATATATATAGTATCGATGTAAATGCATGCATATATATATATATATATATATATATATATATATATATTTCAACAGATAATTGTAATTTTTATATTAAAATTATATTTTTTTTTTTACAATTTGTAGCACTGTAGGGTAAATTTAATATTTTAATATAAAATATCTTGTTAGAGAACCCTGTCCAGTGGCACAGCATCACTTAATAAGAATACAGAGTATACCGTCCGTCAGTTTTATCCTTTTTAGTCTCTGAATACTTATCTAACGGTGAAATTATTGTTCGGATGTGACTCCAGTCTTGTAACACGGTTTTTTGCTGTTTCTTTTACGTAATTTATCTTTAGATAGGCATATGAAAAGTTTTGTTCGGTATCATGACGCATTTACAATTATTAGCAGAACTTTATTTTGCAGCCTATATATAATTGCAATGTTGTCCTTCTTTCCATAAATGATAACGTCAGACAGAAATGGAATATCGAAAGTGCATATGAGTTAACGCTATCCTCATGTACATCTGCTTCTACAACAACAACAACAACAACAACAAAGTATATTTGCATAAGTAATATACATAAAAGAAAATATAACATGGATTACAAACATCGTGTACCGGGGGATTACCACAATAACAGAGTGAGAATATAAATAATAAAGCAAAACAAAACGTTAAATGCTGCAGGAAAAAAGCAAATAAAAACCTGCGGCTAGAAAATAAACACGTTTTCTAATTACAAGTAATACATGATGGTATAGAAACTTAAGTCTAAACAAGAAAAATATATTGTTTAGGTTGTAAGTTCTTAAATAAATACTATGTATATAAGCACACATATATACATATATACATACGCATATAAAAAGTGGATGACACGGTTGTCGAAGGTGCTTACCTTAGAAAAGGGGTTAAATTATAATTAAAAACTTAAAATTAATTACTACATAATGTTATGTTTAAGTCGCGTGTGTTTATATTTGGAATACATGGAACGAAGTTGCTTAGAATCGTAATTGGCAATCGAGGAGACGAGTACATTGTTTCGGTATTAGCATTTAATAGAAAAAAGTCAGTCGATAGCTTTAGAATAAAATCTGTAATATAGGACAGGTCAGTAGCTTCGTGCATACTGTCGATTCTGGCATAGCGAGGTGCATTGAGAATACATCTGAGGCATCTGTTTTGAATGACTTCTAACTTGTTAAAGGAGGTTTTTGATATAGAGCTCCAGGAAAGGACAGGCGCAGCAAAGTATTGGGCGGAGTAGTGCTTTGTAGAGGATTATCTTGTTGTTAATGTTGAGGAAGGATTCGGGATTAAGGATGGGGTACAAGGAACAGAAGGCATTGTTCGTCTTGATTGTGATATTATTTATGTGTTTAGTGAAAGTAAGTCTATTGTCGAGGATTACACCAAGATAACGAACCTTATCGCATCACTCTAAAGTGTTTCCCTGTATCATCAGATTATCAGGTAGAGCAGGTCTAAAATAGCTTCGGTTTTGTTCGGGTTTATGCTAATTTGCCATTTATTGTAGTATTTAAGTATCCGCGATATCCCATACTGAAGTCTATTACGAATTGTGTTAGGTCTATGGGAGCTGCAGAATATCGCAGCGTCGTCAGCAAATAGTCCCACTTGCGTGTTGGGTGGGTTTGGAAAATCATAACGATACAGGGAAAACAAAAGTGGTCCGACAATACTGCCTTGCGGGACACCCGCAGAGCAAGATTTGCGAGACGAGACACCGTTACCTACAGATACATAAAAAGATCTATTGCCTAAGTAACTATTGATTAAGTGAATTAAGCATGTTGGAAAGTTACACTTTATCATTTTATAAAGAATACCTGCGTGCCAAGTTATATCGAATGCTTTAGCAACGTCAAATAGTACCATGACGGTATGTTTATTTAAGTTGAAGTTATGGGTAATGGAGTCGGTTATTCTGCATATTTGTTGGGTTGTAGAGTGATGAGAGCGAAAGCCGAATTGAAAGTTTGAAAATATGTTATTGTTGTCGACATGGGATAATAATCTAACATAAATCACCTTTTCAGCAACTTTACTTAGGTTGCTCAGTAGACTAATGGGGCGGATGTTGGAAACCTGTTTTTATAAAAAATACTAATAACTCACCGACTCTATGAGAGTTCTTTTACAACTATCTAGACTCCCGGAATTTTCAATGAGTATATTATATATATCAATACGACAGTGAGTTTGGCAACTTCACAAGCGTGGAACTAAAGTGAAGTTTATGTAGGTCCCTGCCAATTGTGGTGTCCGTGGAAATGAGGTAGCGGATGCGATTACTCGATCGGATCTAATTCCGAATATTGAGAAGCGCGTTAAACTACAATGGAGACAGTTAATACCGAAGGTTAAATGTTGTACCGTTCTTTTCAATCGTATTTCGAATTTTAAAGCTTGTTAAAAGGTAAAAAATACGCCACTATCCAAAAGACAATACCAAAAGAGGCCTGGTTTAAACATGGGGAACTTCTCCATAAAGATTTTCTATCTGTATTTGTCAGACTAAGGAGTGGGTCATAACTGTTCACCTAGTCATCTTGCTAAATTTTGGATCATCAGAATGGGAGTTTGTGAGATATGTAATATCGAAGATAGCATCGAACATCAGATCTGGTCCTGCCCAAAATACAAAAATAGAAACAGCTTTATTTCTGAACTTTTATCGACAAGGAATTCCAATACAACTTGAAGAACTTATGGTGAATCCTATTTCTTTGGATGCGCGTAGATTATATAATTTTACTAAGGCTAATAATAATATAAGTTTATAGTCTGAACAATCCACTTAAACTGGCTGAAGGGTGAAAACTGGGCAAAAAAAAACACACTTTTACAGAATATAATAATGGGCAAGATAGAAGGAAAAAGGAGAGTTGAACGAAAAAGAATGTCTTATTTCCAAAACTTACGTAAACCAACTGAAGCGTTGAATAATTGTTTTACGTAATTCGAGATAGGAACGCGTATTAATGCAGTCTGGCAATGGACGAGCCCAAGATCGAAATCGGTCATGGCACAGAAGAAGAAGAAGAAGAGATAAAGAAACTAATGTCGAAAAGATACATATAAAAAACCAATGCGAGAAATATAGAATACGTAGATATAAAAGCATGACAGAAAAATGCATCCCACGCGATCAGCTGATGAACCACATTCGGGCTAGTTTATTCATTTAAAGGTTGAATATATTGGAGAGTAGTTGATTTTATTAATTATAAACCAAACGAAATATAACACCAATTAAAAGATTTTAATCGCGAAGCTTTTCGATAGTTACGTCATTTTCAAGTACGCGCAATAATTATTACATCTCTTTTAGTGAATATATTTACAGTGTGCGCGCTTAATACTAATAATTAATTGAAATCCAAGTTATGACAATAATGTTTTAAAAATATTTAAATATAACGAACCTCGATAAGTTATGTATAATAATAATAATAATAATAATAGTGCGCAATTTTTACGTTTAATCATTTCTTTAGTACGTATTCCATTAAGTGATTCGACACAGTCGTGTTCATACTAAATTATACGAAATTAACTCTCACTTAATTACAATATATATATAGTATGTGCTATTTTAGAAACTTGAATTGATTAATCATTTTTCCATAAAATTGATTAAATAAAAGCGATGCTTCTACGTTGTTAGTGAATAACCCCGATGAATGGAAAATATATGAATATCATATCTGAATTATTATTATTATTATTATGATTATTGATACCGCCTTGTGAAAAAAACAATTTGTTGTTCGTCCGTGATATATTTTCTGCGAGATAAAAGTTTTACCAATCAGGCTGATAATTAACGGGAAATAATTTCCACATTTTACAACGTGCCTCCGGTATATTTAACTATTTATCAGAAACAATTACGTGTACATGCGTATTTACACATACACACACACACATATATATGTATATATATATATTTGTATTATTTACGAATAACTCTCGCATAAAGTTAAACAGCAAATCTGAAAACATTAAAGAAACAAGAATAGCGCACAAAAATGAATATTCTTACGTGTACAGATCAAAAATCGTGAATTCGTTCAAGCGACATAAAAAGTTTTTTAATTAAATAAATTTCGACTTTATATTATCGATAACGACGTAATGAAGCTTTTCGCTTAATATAGCTTTTAGCGATTTAATTTCGTGTTTTTATTCTGTTTATATTAAGTATTAATTTGCTAATTATTGCACTTTCGATTTAATTTTTTAACATCGTACCAGTACTAAGTGCTGCAAACAACGCTAAGATAAGAGCAGGTATTAGTCCGATGACTCCGTTGAAGCGCCAAGATTGTGAAAAAAAAGGAGGAACAGTTAATAAGATGGGGGATGAAATGGTAGTAATATTCCCTTAGAAGTTTAAAGTCAATCACCTGGACTGTTTATTAGTTCGAATAGGATTAACCGAAACGAATACTTCATAATAAATCTGTCCTCAGGATGGATCATACTGCCACATCACGTAGCTACTTGTATATAAATTGTGTTTGCCCCCCTAAATACACTATTCGACATATGACATTTTTATTTGATCACGAGTACTTCATGTCTAAATCATATATAGAACCAAATAAAGTATCTTCTATATGAAATCATCCCCCAACAATAGCTCGAACAGTAACAAAGAGCAGAATATACATAACTGATTTTATACCGTAGTAATAATCCCGGTAGTTACACGCGTCATAAAAAGGAAGAACTGCACGGTATCCTAAAGTGAAAAAATATATAATTTTATTATTATTCTTATTATCATCATCGTTAAATAGATATCTGGATGTCGTTGGTAACCGTCCTTCTCGGCCGACTCGATGAAATGTAATACAAATTAAATCCTTCGGTGTTTTCACTGAACACGATGGAGGTAAAGATATTAGAACAATGTTGGAAATATATTGAACAGGAATATACGCGATTATAAGAGACGTCCTACAAAAGAACACACTGGTAACTATTACACGGAAGATGATCGTTTGTTAAGATACGTATGACCTACAAGAAAGTCGGATAAAACTAAAGAGATATTATTCGGAAGGGGTAATAATTTGGCGGTTCTGAACACGAAATCTGTCTATGTAGTCGCAGATTATTATGGCTACCAAAGAAGTAATGTTCATTCAACTTTGTAATATCATTAGTGATTTTATTAAATTTCAACAATTAACACTGGCCATATATATATATATATATATATATATATATATATATATATATATATACAGTGGCGCACCCAGGATTTGTATCTGGAGTGTGCTCAAACAACCCCCCAAAAATTTAAAAAATTCATTAAGAAAATGATTAAAATATACACAGCTGAATATGTAACAAAATGCAACATGCAAAACAACAAGCTATAAACGATCGCGAACAACAACAAAACAAGTAATAACAACGACAAAAAACTACACTGGTCACGACCTGGGTCGGATTCGAATGCCGAACGGCTCGACCGACGCCCATTTTCTTTTCTTTGTGTTGCACAGTCAGCTAAATTTTTAATTTCATTAGTAGACAGAATGTAATGAATTTTTCTAACAGTAATTTTCGTAATCCAGGCTGTTTTGCACGCTTTTCAAGATGAGGTTTTATTAGTGATAACGCGAGCTCTTTCAAATATTCTCTTCTGTTTCAACTACCATTTTAGCTGCGAAATTGTTTGGAATTTACAAGTTACGCGCCTTCTTGATATGTATTTTATACTTTTCTAAGCCCTGTAGCCCCCTGTGGAAGCGCCACTGTATATACATAGATATATATTATATATTTCATATATATATGTATATATATATATATATATATATATATATATATATATATATATATATACATTAAGTATTAATAACTTGAGTAGAATAAACAGGTTAACTAATATAAGAGAGAAGACAAACACTCTATAATACTGTTATACACTTCTAGCATCGGTGCAGTTTATTGATGAGAATACTTTTCACATTCATTCCAACTGGCAACATTCTTTAAACTATGAAAAAACAATTTATTTAAAGAAATAATTTTTTAAATCAAAAAAATTGTTTTCAATTCCTATTTTTTCAATTAATTTAAAAATAGTAATTTGTTTTCTATTATTTGATCAATTTGGAATCGATTTGCACAAACCTGTAACAGTGGGAGAAAGGGCTCTTGACATATATATATTTTATATATATATATGTGTGTGTGTGTATACATGTATGTATATACATTAAGCATTGAAAAGTTGAGTAGAATAAATATGTGAACCAATATGCGTAAGAAGGCAATCTACTAAACATTTATTAAAAAAAATAAATGTTTATTAGAAATATAATAAGAAAGTGCAAATTTATCGCCAATTTTTATCCACAGCAACAATTATGCTTAATTTTTCCGGATATTCTAAAATATAATAATAATAATAATAATAATAATAATAATAATAACATAATAATAATAATAACACAAGCGTAACTATGATTAAATAATGTACACAATCTCCGTTCTAAAATGATATTAAAATAGAAAATTTCAAATTAATTTACAACGTATGAAATAGTCACATAGAGAAGACGTTAAAAGTAAACCAATCAAGAAAGTCCAAGAAGAAAATATATTCAGAGACGACATAGAGCCAAAAAATTAAACGGTAATTTATCAATACAGAAAAATAATTTGAGTAATTTGTCGACAACCTACTTTAACATTTCAAATTCTAAAGCTTAAAAAAAAAACAACGTTTTGTTCGTAGATTCGGATATTTCTGATTAAAATGAGATGTTAAAAAACACTTTTGTAATTAGAATAAACGAAATAATTATGGAAATAAGTCGGTTTTCTAACCGGAATGATACAAACGATCACTTTGGCTTCGTTTTGCAACTTTCATATCAATATATATGTAAATATACAAAAATAGAAACAACTTTATTTGTGAATCGACAAGGAATACACTTCCAATACAACTTGAAGAACTTATGGTGGATCCTATCTCCTTGGATGCGCGTAGATTATATAGTTTTATTAAGGCCAATAATATAAGTTTATAGTCTGAACAGTTAACCTAAACTGGCCAAATGGTGAAAACTGGGCCAAAAAAAAAATAATAATAATTAAACAGTGCGGAATGTAGTTTAAAAAATAAGTAAACAACGCAAAGTAGTTACGTCTATTAAGACATTATCAAGTGGACGTAAAAAAATAAAATACAAAAATATATCCAATTTTTAAAAAATTGGATATATATAAAAAATACTTAATTCAGATGTGCAATATTACAAAAAAAATAGCAAAGTGAAAAAAACAGATTTGACATAAAACAACTTAATAGTAAATATGGTAAATTATTTAAATAAAAAAAAACTATATATATATATATATATATATAAATATGTAAATTATAACATATGGGTTGGAGGAGTAAAATACAAATAACAATAGAGTCGGTCTCCGGCGTGATAACACGAATCACCGTGCGAGATTTCAATTCATTTCAAACTGGCTAAATTAGATCCTTCTTGTCATAATTGATATGATACAGGCAGAAGTTCATCGCAGATTATCGCTGGCATGTGTAGCTTTCGAGAAACCGTATTTAAAAACAACGAAATACTATATAATCAGTGTGCGCTCCCGGTGTTTACATAATAAAAGCAGTGCGTGATTGGCAAGGACAAATATCTATTGGAGGAAAAAAATTACTAATATCATTATCGCAGATGACAGGCTATTATTCGATAATATAGAGCAAGAAATGTTTGAACTAGTATCAAGAATAGAAGCAGTGGGCAACGAAGCTGGTTTAATAACACTGATCAAATGTTGAATGCTGCTCATTGATAATACAACAACCCTTGGCTCTATTGTAAGATATATAGAAATTGGGGATAAATTAATTTATTTGGGGGGGACATAAATATCTAAAAAGTGTGGATCAGAAGAAGAAATAAGTAGACGGCTATCATTGGCAAACTCAATCGTATATGGAAAAACCATAAGAACAACGAAACTGTAACTCCTGAAAACGTGGATTTTTCCTATAGCGACATACGATTCTGAAACCGGGAGACGAATAACCAGTCGATGAGAAATAATATCGACACTTTCGAAATGAAGTGATAACTAAACATCCCATCTCATAGAACAAACGATTCTGTTTTAAAGTTAAAACCGCAGCCAGACAGCGGCTGTTACCAACTATTAAAAGGAACATGCTAGGATTTTTCGGATATACAATGAAACGGGCTGCAGAGAAAGATCAATCGCAAACAGGAAGTATATCGATCAGATCACGAAAATAGGTAGATTGGATTTACAACATATAATGAAACCGATGCAGGATCGACACAAGTGGCGACGTCTGGTAGATTACATTGCATAAGGTCACGACATTCGGACGTGAATAACGAAAGGAGAAGAAAATATATTACCTATATTATATATATATATATATATATATATATATATATATATATATATATATATATATTTGTGTATCCTTTACTATTTGAAGTGTTCAACATTTTACCTCTATGTTTTGGGTACATATACATATATACCTATTTATTTATGTATATATACACGCGTACGTACATATATCTATGTATTGATTTATGTATATATTAGCGAACGATATATTTAAACTACAACATTATTCGCGTAATGACAAGCATGGTTTCTTTTATAAACATGATAATGCGTTTGAAAAAGAAAACAAAAGCTCAATTATACGAACAGACAAATAGAAGCGAGAAGGACATGGAAGAGTGAGTGAGAAAGAGATAATGCGATCAAAGTAAATAATTGTCGAATTTAAAGTTTAGACGTAATTAATTAACAGAATTAATTGCCGATGTTGCGTCATCGATTAGCATAAAACCCGGATTATTACGAGAGCACTTCATTCCGGATAAACCCCGGACGGATTATTTATCATTAAAACGCGGGTAAAACAATTTTCATAGTAGTCGTTAATTGATATTTTTCATTGAGTAAAACTGCTTCCATTCGATTCGTTTCAAAGCTGCGCGCGCGCGCTGTTCGCTGTAAACTAAACACCAGTTCAAACGAACACAACTGCTCCTCGCACTTCCATCTCATACGTGCAACTCCTCAAACTGACCGGAATTTAGTATAAAATAACGTAGGAAAATATTACCGAGAGGAGTAATCTGTATCTGGTACGGCATTTCTGGATGTTTGTTTATACGTAGATTATAACGAGTTTAGTAAACTAACAGCAGCGTGTTCATTCGAATTTTCAATTTCGACTAATTATCGCGCTAATAATAATAGTAATAATAATAATAATAATAATGGTAATAAGATAACAAACTTCCAAACTTAATCGTATATTATTACGAAGGAACTTGTGTCGCCCAGTTTCGAGGGTTCATATTCGCGATTTTTGTGTATTGTTATTTTAATTTTTTTATAATAATTTAATTTTCCATAATTTATACCTTGGATTATATCGATATTTAAACAAACGTATGCATTCATTTAATATCGATCATGACGAGATCGTTCATCGTAATACTACTGACGAGTTGTTTAATCGTGAAAATTATCGCAATCCCTAGAAAACTCGGTAAGCTAAATTAATTTTCTACTCATTGTTAACTTGATACGTTACTTTCGAATATCGCCTATATAGAAGTGTACCTCAGATTTTATACATACAAATACATATATATATATATATATATATATATATATATATATATATATATATATATATATATACTACATATTTTAACGCGTTTATCCGAACCTTATTATTATTTTTTTTTAATCCTATCAAATCTACAGAACGAGTAGAAGGAGTAAAGTCCCCAGAAAATTAGACAAGTTCTAAAAAAAGCTCTGAAATTGTGAAATGATATTGGTTTAGCTGCTTTAGAAAATTAAATATTTAGTTGTTTTTTTTTAATTGGCCTGGCTGTACGTACCGTTTGGCCACCGAAAAAAATAAAAATAAAACACAAATAAATATAACGAATGAATTAAATTAAACTAAAAGAAGAGAATTATAAAATATGAATACAGCGGGATAGGATAATCATAATAAAAGAGGTAACATATAAAAAGAGGAAAGGAAAAATTACTCCCAGAGCAAAAACCAACACTTAAATTAGAATATGATTAATACTAATGAATTTAAATAAAACTATCAACGAACATCCAAACATATCAAGGATTAAGGAGGAAAAACACCGAGGGAGAATAACTCCTTAAGCAAAAACCCGCACGTCTATGTTCGAACAATCCATAGCTGAAAAATAAATGGTTAATATGTTCTCTAAAATTGACGCTACTATGATTTATAAGAAGGATTTACAAGGATTGAAGTTCAAAGCTACTCTAGAATGACCAGAACGAAGCCTACATATGACAATGATAAATCTGCGGATAGTAATGGTCGGAATAATAATGGAAAGATATTTTGAAACAGGAGACATGGGACAATTCAGTTTGAACCATACTATATCGGTTTTACCTTTAATTGAAGAATTAAGTATACTTTCAACCCAGTCAGTTTTTAACGTTCTCCTAATCATGTCATAGAGCTCGCTAGAGGGAATATATGGAAAACGATCTCCAGAAATAATAGCACTTTTCGCCAAAGTGTCAACTCTGTCGTTCATGGAGATGCCACAATGACTAGGTATCCATAAAAACTTTAGTTAGATATAAAAACATTTTTTCTAACGGTTAAATGAACGCAAATTTTTTCTTCTACGCGATTTAATCTGTAGACTATTATATATATATATATATATATATATATATATATATATATATATATATATATATATATATATAATCACACATCATACTTATTAACCTCGGTGAAAACCCTACTTAAATATGAGAGTATACAGTATAGAGCTAAGAAAAATATTAACTGAGTTTGAAGCGTACTCCTGTGTATGGCTTAGAAACTTGGATCATAAATAAAGGAAGACAGAAAAACTGGAGGCGTTCGAAATACAGTGTTATAGAACAATAAATAAACAAACGGAGTAAAAAATACGCGAATACTCCAAAATATCAAGGAAAAAGATGCTCAATGAACATAATAAGACATAGATGTTAGCGCGTATATTAAGAAATAACGGATATCTGACAACAATAATAGATGCACCGGATAAATGACGAGATAACAAGAGGAAGGCCGCATAATAGAGGATAAGAAACGTAGCAAGAATTGAATGAGAAAGCGTACAGCAGATTCCAAGCTTTTGAAGTATACTTTTAAATAATATCGAAAAAATATTATACAGGAAAAAACTAAAAATAAACGGCACGCGGTGCACAGAGACCAGAAATAATAATAAAGAGGATGTACTCTTGATGTTATAGAACAGCAAATAACGTCGAAATAGAAAACTATATAGCGTAGATTCTAAGAAGAAAGAACTGCCACTTTATGAACTGAAGAAAGGTAAAGAGACACAATGGAAGTAATTATAAAAAGTGGAAACAGAGAACACCCGGTAATGAGACGTGCGTAACAAGGCGTTCTTAAAGTTAACTACCTTATACCTTAACAGTTAACTTAAATATTACTGAAAATGAATGAAAACGAAAAATTAATGTGCGAGAAAATAAATAAAATATAGTAAAAATAAAAACAAAAATATACGAGGTATATGTACACACACATACACATGTACCAGACGTATGCACACATACCATATTAACTACACAGAATAAATAATTGACATAGAATGAGCAACCTGTATGTTGTTTTTACATAACATAATGCTCGGCGAGGCTTAGCATATCGCAGTCACCTACAATATTAATTAATCTATTTTGATCTATTCCTACACCTATCGTAAAACATTTTCGTTGATTTACTAATATAAGAAGATACTATGGTATAAAATGTTTAATTCCGAGTGCGTATCAGTAATTTTTGTATACCTGCGATGAGTTAGTATAAGCCTGCAACAGCGATTTTCAATCGGTTGTAGGTTTTTAAGTGTACTCTTCGAAACTGATAGCCAAACAGGACACATGCGTCCATTAATAATATATGTGGTATATAATTAATTTTTTATTAACTACAGCTAAATACGATCGCCGATTAAAGAAACATTTACGTTCTATAGCAGACACCGAAAAACATACTACAACCATACATATCTTGGAGCATATATAGCGAATAGTGGAAACGATGTAAATGAAACTAAAAGACGAATCGGAATAGCTAAAAGTGCCCTAGGGAAACTAACTAAAATATGGAAAGACCATTCTATACGGATAGTAACAAAGAAGAGACTAATTGAAACGCTAATATTTTCGATAGTGTGCGCTACGGATCTAAATCGCGGACGCTAAACAAAACTTCAGACCGTAAGTTAGAAGCGTTTGAAATAATCTACTATAGAAGAATGCTCAATCGTGGACGGAACATCGATCTAAAATTTAGACAGATCTGAGAATAGAGCAAAATGATAAACTGTTACAAAAGATAAAAAGGATAGCTCTCAAATATTTTGGTCACGTTATCGTAAAAGAATTAGTAGAAGGAAAAAGAAATAGAGGACGGCTAACAAATCGATACATCGACTACATTCTACATAGAGCGAGGATAGCATAGACACATCAACTGACAGAAACGGCCCAGAATCGAAATGAATGGCAAGAGAAAAGTTAGAAAAATAGTTACGATGTCACGACGTCTGAAACAGACGACGACGAAGAAGAAGATATATATGTACACACACACACACACACACATACATATATATGTAATTATATACATATATATACAGTGGGGTAGCCAGACTTGGTTGAAGAGGGGGGTTAAAAAAAAAAAAGTATAACAGTAAACCCGAATTAAATTGAACTTTAAGTAAATAACTAAAATTCAGGTAGGTTAAACCCCAAGTCCTAGCAATCGAACTCGCTAGAGTTACTTTTATGCTTATTAGACGTGGAAAATGTAATTCTATTAGAAGCAATAGACGGCAGAAATATTTACTGTCAATGAAACACACTAATAGTATGTTATCCAGGACAGAGGGAGATGGTTACAATAAATTCCGCGAAAAAATAAACGATAAATAATGATTTTATATTTTTTGAAGGAATAATGCATTGTAATACTTAACTAAATTTAAAATTTAAAATATATTCTTCAAGTTTTTCTGCAAAATTCTTCTAGTACCTCCTATATTACAAAACTATTTATTTACTTCAAAAACAACGAAATTTAAATAAAATAAATGAAATTAAAAAAAAAACGAAATAGGTTTAACAAATGCAAAACTGCATTTAACAACGAATATATATTTTCTTATTATCAGATTGATTCCAGGGGCGGCAGATCCCCTAACCTACCCCCTTGACTAGGCCCTGTATATATATATATATATATATATATATATATAAAATCAACATCGCCACCGCGTATATATGCATATATATATATATATATATATATATATATATATATATGTATATATATATTTTTTTTTATTAATACTTTATTATGCAAATTAAAAATGTACAACTTGTTACATGTGTATATATATATATATATATATATATATATATATATATATATATATTTTATTAATTTACATATATACATATATATATATATATATATATATATATATATATATATATATATATATATATATATATATGGTAAACAACTAGAGCCGTAGTCATGATTCATTATTTGATCATTTAGCGTGAAAATAAATAAATAACTGATAACGGAGATAAACTAGCGAAAAATAATTAAAACGCCTATACATGTACGCATACACATATAATAATATGTATGTATATATATATATATATATATATATATATATATATATATATATATATATATATATCTTATAGCCAATTTGAGGACCATGTAATTGGTCAGAAAATGAATATCAGTTTCCATACGATATATTGAACACGTATATATGTATTATTTATATATATATATATATATGTGTATATTCATTTTCTTTTATATATATATATATATATATATATATATATATATATATATATATATATATATATATATATGTATCTTCTTATTCTTTACCCGTCGTCTCCAATACGAATGTTTGCGATGAACTTGGTTACAGTCTCTTTTAGCGCAGCAGTACGGAGTAATTGAACGGATGAACATCTAAACCAGCTTGGTGAGTTTCCCTTCCTTGAATTTCGAGAACGGCCTACTCATCTCTTGCAAGTGATTTTGCCTTCTATAATATTTTGTATAATAATTGATACTTAATTCCACTCAGAATATGTCCGAATACCGCATCCTTACTTTAATAATATTGAATAATTCCGTACGTCGTTCCTTACTTTATTAAGAATCCCTATTACTGACTTTTTGCGTCCAAGGAAGTTTTAATATTCCTCTATATAGAACATCTTACAATTTCGATACATTTTTCAAGGCTAACATCTAGCGTCCAACTTCAGCAGCCGTACAGCAGCACTTGAAAGATACAACATCTAAAAATTCCTAACCGCAAATCCAGGATATATGTATATCTTTCTATATATAATTCTTCTGTGCGTGCGTATGTCACCGAACTCTTCAATTTCACTTTTTCCGCAATGAATCGCGAACGATTCGAAATCGGGGAAAATAGTTTAAACTAAAATTATTCGGCATTGCATTAAAATACGCGTGTAACCATTTTGTGGTTGTATTTTTACACCAAATACCCATCCAGAAAATTGGTGTCAAAGTGTTTAGGGGGTTTTGGACTATTTTTAAGGTCACTATGATAGATAGGGGGTTCGGGTTAACGTTAGACGAAAATAGACGTGGAGATCTCTCATTTATGTGATAACATACATTTTATCAAAATTAACTGGTAACGACCAGTTTAAAATTTTTGATTTTCGATTTTGAAAATTTTTCGAGCAATTGTTGATGGGTAGATTCTACAATGCTTTAGCATGGGCATGCGATATATCTTGAATATACACTAGGCGTTAGATTATATATATACATATATATATATATATATATATATATATATATATATATATATATATATATATATATATATAATACGTTTTAGCCTTCCCTTACCCACCAAACTTCGTATGGCCCCAGAATCAATAAACGTATTAACTTGTATTTATTGATTCTGCGGCGATACAAAGTCGATGGGTCAGCTAGTATATACATATATCATCATCATTATCATCGTCGTATTGTTTGTTACAAAACATATATATATACATATAATATACATATGTACAATACATATATATATATATAATATACATATGTACAATATATATATATATATATATATATATATATATATATATATATATATATAATATACGTATGTGATTGTATGTTTCTTAGTTTCAACTTCGAAAATTGCACCCTGTCAACGTTAGTTTAGCAGCAGGAATTAGGATGAAATTTCAAAACGGGCATTCCAACTTGTACTTAGTGAGGAAAATTATAGTTTTCGTGGGAAATATTCCTTTTAGCCGGTCAAGAAATTACGATAATTTCCGGGATAAAGAAAAGGATATTTTCGATTATATCCACCACCACTACTACAACTACTGCTACTATTACTACAACTAAGGAAATAACCAGATTTTTATAATACGCGACCTTGACAGTCTCCTCCGGTGTGTTAAGTTCATTTCGTTTGTACTTTTTGTTAACACTCCCAGAATAACTAAATGACGTCCAAATTCCAATGATATTATTTTTATAACGTAAAAATAACTTAGTAACAATAATAAAAAATAATAGTCATTCTATACACAGTTTCAAATAAAAAATTTATATATATTTAGGTCTGGTTGCCATCACTGTATCCGTATTTCACTGTTCACGATCTGCCGCTCTATTGAGTTAGATATACGTCAGTGCTCCTACTTCTTGTTCTATGGTTCCACAGTCTCTGCCTTTCGATCTTTTCATCGCTATTTTGCCCTCTATTGCATCGGCTAACATTCCCCCATGTCTCAGTTACATGTTCGATCCATTTCAACCTGATTTTTTTTAAGAACGTCGTGTTCAAATTCAGTCAAAAATACTTTGGTCTCATACTTTGTCAGTTCATAAGACTTTCAATAGCAAGTTTCAAATGTTTCTAATTTTTCTTTATCTTTTACGGACATGGTCAAAGTT